>PVHY01001339.1:0-77667 GCA_004024945.1 Uropsilus gracilis
TTTTTTTTTTTTTTTTTTTTTTTTTTTTTTTTTTTTTTTTTTTTTTTTTTTTTTTTTTTTTTTTTTTTTTTTTTTTTTTTTTTTTTTTTTTTTTTTTTTAAAGATGGCTCCATTCTCTCCTTGCTTGGAGAGTCTCTTCTGAGAAATCTGAGGTCAACCTAATGGGTTTTCCTTTGTAGGTTATCTGTTTCTTCTCTTTAGTCTCTTTCTTTTTTTTTTCTTTATCTAGGGCTCTTGGAAGTTTTACGATGATGTGTCTTGCTGTAGTTTTTCTTTCATTAGTTTGGAGTCCTGTTTGCTTTTTGTATGTCTATTTTCATTTCGTTCTTCAGATTTGGGAAATTCTCTTCCAATATTGTGTTAAAAAGTCTTTCATTTCCTATGTCTTTCTCTTCCCCTTCTGGCATTCCAGTTACTCTATATTTCCTTTCTTTAATGTATCTGATATAACTCTGATTTTTCTGCTTTTGTCTTACTATGTTTTTTCTCTCTTTTTCTATCTTCATTCTAATTCTGCTGATTTGTTCTTCGATTTCTTCTAATCTGCTTTCATGACTTTTCCCTGTATTTTAAAGCTCATCTAGTGCTCCTCTTATAAACTGTATCTCCTTAAGTTTCTTATTTAAGGTTTCAACTCACTTC
The DNA here is from genome assembly GCA_004024945.1 of Uropsilus gracilis. Classification (NCBI taxonomy): domain Eukaryota; kingdom Metazoa; phylum Chordata; class Mammalia; order Eulipotyphla; family Talpidae; genus Uropsilus; species Uropsilus gracilis. Next base: position 643 of record PVHY01001339.1, read on the forward strand.
TCTGTTCACCAATGATATTACTCTTTTTACTGCATTATATTTTATATTTTTCTACTCAGCTTGTTGAGTGCTTTTATCATGTTGTGTCTGAATACTTTATTTGACATATAGGGTGTTTCTTTGATGTTGTTTTTGCTGAAAAATATAGCACCTTTTAAAATGCAGCTCCTTTTCTTTTCTTTTTTTTCTTAACCAGATCTGCATTTCCTGTGCAAACAGCAGTTGCCAAAGTCATAAAGAAATTTAAACATTTGGGTTTTTTTATCAAGGGAAATTTACCAGAAAAACAAAAAATCCTTAATGCCACAAGTGGTCAGGTATCTAACCTCAGTCACCATTTTGTCCGAATGTCCCAAACATATGTCCAAGATGGTGCCTCCTTTCGCCTCCAAACCTGAGAGATAAGCACCCTGCGAAGTCCAGTTTTTCTCCAACATCTTCTCTTCACTTCTTTTGCAGGTTCTGTGCTGGTCCACTTCTCCAATGCTCTTCAAATTTCTTCCACAGTTGCTGATTCACAAATCAGCTTTCCAAATCTGCTGCCTTGTTGTGACTCCATGCACTTCCTTTATCAAGCTAGCTCTTGGCAGCATCTGGCCAAATCCACCAGGCCTACCCTCAGCAGCCCCTGGTAACCCCCAGCCTGCCATTCTGGCATCTGACTCCACACTGGCTACTACTCTGCCAGGTACTCTCCTCTCCCACTGTGACTCCTTTCCACCTCCAGCTCACTCTTCCAGGGGTCTTCCCCTGGCAGGCCATGTGGTCTTGTTCTCTCAGTTTGTCATATTTGTCGCTCCCCTTCTTTCTTTCTCCTTGCTCTTTCCTTTTTATACACCCTCACTTCCCACTTCCCATTTTTTCTTGTGGTTCTTTCAGACTTCGCCCACCAGGGTATTTTGGCACCCATACAATTTTTAACTGTGTCAATACCCTGTATCAGAACTGGACTGAATTCTACACCACCTAAAGTATAAGAGTAAGAATGGTTCAATGTTAAATCATAGCACATAAATGGGGTGCTTTTTTGATAGAGGGAAGTGGATGATAGCAGAATATTCCAAGAATGTGCACTTTTCTCTTTTTTCCTAAGCATGGACAATATATATATAAAACAGAAAAAATAAAAATGATTATATTAAACTATATGGCTAATATTTATTATACGGTAGGGATTATTATTATTTTTGTTTGTTTGTTTGTTTGTTTTTTGAGTCTAGGTCTCGCTATTTTTGCCCGTGGAACCGCAGGCTCTCATTGCCCGGGGTTCCACAGACTCAAGCAATCCCCAGCCTCAGCTTCCCAGGTAGCTGGGATTACAGGCACACACCACCGTGCCCAGCTATTTCTTTGGAACTAGGTCTCGCTACGGGTCCCACGTGGGACTCGAACCACGATCCCTAGCCCCTGCCGCTTCATAGGCTGAAGCTTACAGGCACGAGCCACCGTGCCCGGCCATGGTAGGAATTATTAAACATTTGGGCATATTTTGGAATTTACCATAATTCCTTTGTCAAAATTCTGTCTATATTTCCTGAGCATGCACTAAAAACGTATAGTGAGCTTAAATGATTTGATGTTTCAAGATCAATTCTGGATTTTAAAATCAGGTCATTAAGTTTACTAGTAGATTAGTTCAAGAGGGAGACTGACAATTAGAAGGTATATTTCGGTTGATGAAATCAAACTCAGACATGACTTTTAGTACATAAATTTTTTTCATACTGATTTTGCCCACCAACTGTTATTTCCTCTACAAATTAGACAAAGGGAAAAGCTTAACTTGTGAAGGGAGACTTGGATATGGTATAGGGGGTAGATGTTTCCACCCATTTAAAATGTGCTGGCTGTAGGAACAACCCCTCAGGTAGCCAAGCAAGGAGTTGTGTTTTGACTGGACTTGGGTCCATAACAGTGGCTTTTCTCCTCCTCCTCCTCTCTGAATCTTTCTGAAGAAAAAGGTACAATAGATCTGAATTGGGTGCTAACATATATCCACCATGGGTACAAAAACATACCCTTCTGCTAATATTACTGTTAAATTGCCAAAGAGGTCATCTGCCCCTAAGGATTTGTTTGGGGAAGTATCAAAATTCAGGCAATGGAATCACCTGAAGAATTTATTAAGACACAATTGACTGAGTCCTCACCTCACAGCATCTGATGCAGCAAATCTAGTGTGAGCCTGGGAATTTTCATTTCTAAATTGTTCCCAACTGATGCTGAAACCACTATCCCAGGCATCCCACTTTGAGTATCTAGTTTTAACATTGCCCTATTGTAGATTTTTTTTTTTCAAAAGGGACATTGGGGATTCTTTTAGAATTAAGTGCCTTTGAAATGAAAGTTCTTGAGTAGTTCCATATACTTAAGACATTTATTGTAAAACCCAATAAGTAGTGTTTTTTTATATTCTTTTTTTTTTAATATTGGGCTCACACAGAAGCATATGCTCACTGTTAAATGTTTCTTAAATTGTTAAGAGACTGGACATCTTCTTTCAGGAAAGACTGGCTCATGAGTTTTTCCTAGTGATTGAGCATCAGTGAAAATAAAGTGGCCAACTGTTCTCATATTTTCCCAGAGGTTCCTGTGTTTTAGTGTAACATACCCTGCAATGGTATCATAGACAGATTCAAAAATACAGTGCTATAAGTAACTTGGATGGAAGCTGAAGTGCTATGGAAAAATTGTTAGTTTTTGTGAAAAGTGGTTCTATTTGTAAAGATGAGTCTGCACTCAATAATCATACAAGGAACCTAAATTAAATTGTGCTATGATGTAAGAGTGGTAAAAGATGGATCTGTCTTATAGAAAGATGATTTCAGAATGCATACCTAGTACCGTTACAAATAAAGTAGACATCATGATGATAAAACAAAGTTCTCTAAATAAACTTTTATCCCTTATATCAATAGCCTTCTTCCAGGCACTTTTGAATCACAAAGTATTCAAAAAGGTTACAATTGCAGGGCATTTGAACATCATACCAGTTCTAGATGGGTTTGAGAAGGAGTAAGTTCTCTTCTATGTTAAGTCAGCAAATTTTTCCTTTGATGGTGTAGTGCACCCATCCTGTTCATGATACCAGTTGTTGTGCAAGTATCCCAATCTGGGACGTTTCTTTATTTGTTATAGCAGTCAAAGAAGAATTTTGAAGCCCTTGGTGAATTTCACAGGCTTTAATGCTCTCTCAGGCAACCAGGAACACAGGTATATGAACCAGGGAGGCATAACCAATTGTATGCAAGAGGCTGAGAGGCAGGGGACTCCTCCAGCTCTCTTTGCACTCTCTCTCTTTCTTTCCCTTTCCCTCTTCTTCTCCCTTGTCCTCCTCTTCCCCTTCTCAGCCTCTCCTTCTCTTTCCCCCTTCCCCTTCCTTCCTTTCTCTTGCCTTTCTTGTGCTCTCCACCTGGGATAACAATGCCCCTCCATCGCCTCTCAGGCCCAGGTGTGTCCACTCACATATGTGAGCACCCACTGGACCCAGGCATGCACACTCATGGGGAGGCACAATAATATCACAGGTGCTGGTCATAGAGGCTAATGGCAGAAAAAGCCTGACCCACTCACTTACCCTACAAATGGTTACTGGTTAGATTATACCAAGGTGCAAAGGACAGGAAACTTGAATGATTGCATTCATTGTTTTCTCTTCACACTCCCCCCCTTGGGAGGTCTCAATTTGCTGATATCTGAGGTGTTATCGAGGAGGTTATTGGGATAACCTCCGTGGTGTTATATAGAGATTAACCATTATTTAGATCAAGGAATTATAACATTGCAGAAATATAAGTCCTTCTGCTCATTTAATATGAGAAAATTAAGGAACGGAGAAAATTACTGAGGTCATACTTATAAAGCACTTACTCTATGGTCTACTACTTAATAAGATGTAATTTTCATAAGCCATAGAAACTTTATTCAGGTATTTATATACAATAGACATGTAAACAGTTTGGAATGCATAGCAAATTAAACGGAGAGAAAGGAGCAAACCATTCCATGTGGGAGATGACAGAGAGGTTCTCAGAAGATGGGACTCCCATAGCTGGTGTAGGAATTCACCACATGTTAGAAACACCAGCACTATACAACAGACCATAGATGATATCATTGTGAAATCTAGATAAAATGATGGCTTACTGTGATGAAATATAAATTGATTTGACCAAGACTACTTTTCCTTTTTGATTTTATTATAGTGTATAGCTAGTATTTCCAAAGGTTGGTGATTTAATCTATCAAAGTAATAGAGAAATTGTTAATAAAAACCTGAGTTACTTAGCATATTTGAATTGAGTTAACAGGAAGGAAGGAGGATAGGTGTGGAGAAGCAAAGGACTTTATGCTTTTCAAAAGCTCCCAGGTGTTTGTGGTTATCAGCAAGTTCTGGAAATGATTCACTTCCTGACTGAACAAACACTAAATTGCTGGAGATCCTTTAAAAACTACCCAAACTAAAGCTCTGCCCTAGTCATGCTATGCTATTTTCTTTAAGTACTTTATGTATTTGTCATATGCAGCCAATGTTGGGAGTTACTAGTTGAAGCTAATGAGTATATTGCATTTAGCAAAAGGGTGGACATGGGGAAGGGAAATAAAACATCAGAGATAGCAAGTACTGATATGGAGGTTTAAGTATAAGTGTACATATTTTGAGTCTCTTATTTTATTATGGTTTACATCCTCTGTGGTCTTTCCCCAAAACATATGGGGCATTGGAGAAAACAGTTATTAGTTATGATACTATTTTTTACCAAGTGTTACAGGCTGAAATGGTTCCTCATTGTGCTTGAAGCTTGCAATTAAGAAGTAAAGGCACATTCTCTACTGCATCCCACTCTTAAATGGAGCACATTCTCATCTTTTTAATAAAAAGTGGGAAATATTATCACTTCCTTCCCCTTCAGTATATATGTTTTGTGGGCAATCCTCAGAGTACTTTGAGGGATAATATTCTAAAATTTCAGATTTTTCTTTTTGAGAGTTATGTATCATATGGTTTTCAAAAAAGGAAAAAGGCCATTAAGGTATGTGATAAATCAAATGATTATTAATCTTCTAGTTAGCAAGCTTTGAAAACTCAAGAATGATGTATTTGAAAGGGATCAAGACTTATAGAAAACACTACAGTTATAACTATATACAAAAATAACCATTAAGGGTAGATCTTCAAGAGAGAAGCATCCTGGAGGATCCCACATTTTGATAAGCTTCATGAAAGATGAAAGTTTGAAAGCTTTCTTTTAGGTCTGTCATCCACAAACTATTTTACTGTTTGGCATATGAATATCCCTTAAGGTTTTGAATAAAATGAGGTTAAACATTCTGATTAAGAATGAAAATTCTAAGAACTACCTTGAATTATAGTTCAAATGCTTTTTTAGAAAGGTATATTTTCTATAATTCTGAAGAGTTTAATAAAAAAGCATAAATAAATGTGACAGAATAGTTTAAAATTTAGATATTTGTGGTGTAGTGATATTTTTGCCACTACTTCCAAAGTAGTAATATATTTAAGGTTCAAGTTAAGAAATATGCCATTAATCTTTTTTCAAATTAATATTATACTTTCTTTCTTTTTTGAGCACATTTTCCAGTGGTTTGTCCCTAGCAGTAGCTGATACCATTAAAACAAAGAAGCCACTCATATGTATCTGTATGAATTAACTATGCATGTATTTTGTATAAGGCATTTTGTGTGTTAAGACTTTCTTTTTCCCCTATCTTCCTGTTTTGGATAACTTGCATATCTATCCTCATTAGTTATCCTTATTAGGATAGTATATATTTCTTTATTAGCTTTATTTTGATCCAACTTAAATCTGAGCTAGAATGTCTTATTTTTTTAATATTTGACTTTATTTTGATGCTTCTGTTTTTGAGCACTATGTTTAAAGCCTTAAAGCAAGGAAATAATCTTCTGTATTTTGCATTAAATACCCAAAATCTTTTACATAGACCATAGAATTAACCTGCGTGTAGACCATTAGTTACTAAGCAATAATATACCATTTATCATTTATTTATATCATATGAATGTTTTATGTTGTATGGAGGTACTATTACTGCTTTCTGATTTATCTGTATGATTAAATTTCTTGAATGGTATTGTAGAGTATGGAGCATAACACAACTCAAATGAGTAGAAACAGTTATCTAAGTCAGGAATTTAACCCACTTAAGTCCACTTATATTATTTTTCTTCAAGGAACTCCTTATATACCATTAAATAATTAAATGAAGGGTTGATTTATTTTGCTTTCCTATTTTTATAATGACCTTAAAAGAGGAAGACAAGAAGGGAACCATTTTGATCCTGTTAATAACTATATGAAGTCTTTTTTCATGGTTTGCTGGAGAGAGAGAAGAGTGAGCTCAGTTTTTTGCTTCCTTAGCAGTCCTCTTGGGGTAGGAAAAACACTCTGGACTGAACCTACAAAGACTCCATTTGTCCTCAACAGATACCAAGCTGTTCTGATATACCACATTTGTCCATATAGATGGGTACCTGTGCATACAGGTGTGCCACATAATAACTTGCCTTCCTTTGAACAAACCAAAGATCAGCTTAATCTTGCATGGGAAAACATTTCCTATAACTCTTCTAGAATGAGCAACATTCTTCCTTCCAGAGAACACACAAATGCATACTTCCAACCTATCTCATATTATTCTAGCATGGATTCAAAACCATTAGTCTATGTGTTAATTGATTCTTATTTTTTAATGAAGATTTAAAAATAATTAATAATATTTAACTTTACCATAGTATAGCATGAATATAGATAACCTGTTTTACACATATGTACTATACTTGACTTCAAAATTTTAAATTCTTTCCTTAACTCAGAAAGTTATTACAGTTGCCTTTTGGGATAAATTTTATGTTTTCTTGATTTGGCTTTGTGCAAAATTATTACAAACAGTACCTAAAATTTTGCCTCATTGCTGAATATTAAATATCCATGTTTATTCATTTAAGGAACGTTTATTATTTACGCAGGCATGTTCTGTCCTTTTCAGGTAAGAGACATGGATTTTTTTCTCATTGAGATTGAGCTGGTCTACAGCACTACCAACAGTGTAATAGGATTCCTTTTTCTAAACACATTTATCAACACATATTATTTCTGGTCTTTCTGATATTGGCTATTGTCACTGTTTTGCAGTGGGTTTCATTATGGTTTTGACTTCCATTTTCCTGAAAAATTGGTGATGAATATGATGGATATGAATATTTTTTCATATGTCAGTTGATCATCAGTATGTCTTCTTCGTAAAAGTATCTATTTAACTCTTCTGTCCATTTTAAATTGGATTATTTGGTCTCTTGTAGTTTGAGTTCTTTGTAGATCTTGATAATTAGCTCCCTGTACACCACAAATATATGATGTGAAAATATTTTCTCTCATTTGATAGGATAGATATTTTAAAATATTTCTTTCATTGTGCAGAGCTTATTAATTGGATACAGTTCTACTAGTTTATTTTTGCTTTCGTTTCCTTGCCATTATTGTCATATACCCAAAGATAGCAATGATAATATCATGAAATGCTTTTGCTTCTGTTCTTTTATGTATTTAATGGTTTTAAGTTTTATCCCCCAGTCTTTATTTTGAATTCATTTCTGTAAACAGTGTGCCATATCAATTTAATTGTATTCTTTTATATGTGACTGTTACTTTTCTTGGTATCATTTGTTGAATAGATTTCCCTTTCTCATTTGTAAATTCTCAGTACCTATCTCACAACTGTCCTCATAAGTGAAGGCTTATATTTGAAATCTCAATTCTGCATCATTCATCAGTATATCCATTTTTTATTCCAATATCACACTGTTTTGAATACTATTACTTTATATTATGATCTGAAGTCTGGGAGCATAAGAACTTCATTTTTCTTAATTTTTGTTAGAGTTATTTTCCTTGTTCAAGATCTTCTGAATTTTAATACAAGGTTCAGTAACATTTGCTCTATTGCCTTGAAGAATGCCTTTGGAATTATGACAAGGATTGAATTAAATCTGTATCTATCTATCTATCTATCTATCTATCTATCTATCTATCTATCTATCTATCTATCTATCTATCTATCTATCTATCTATCTATCTATCTATCTATCTATCTATCTATCTATCTATCTATCTATCTATCTATCTATCTATCTGTCTATCATCTATCTATCTATCCTATCTATGCTCCTAGGAATCTACCTAAAAGTATATAAAAACACAAATCAAGGGGATATAGGTACTACTATGGTCATTGTAACACAGGTTACAGTAGCCAAAATGTGAAAAAATGCCAAGTAAAAATTAGTCAGAAGTAGGAATATAAATATCAAATGATTTCCATCATGTGTGGATTAAGAAATAAGACAAAGCAACAGAGAAAAACAAACTAAATAAATAAACATTAAAATATGACTTCAGAAGTGAGACTATCAGAATAAGATGGAAGTAAAGGTAGGAGAAAGCCCAGTTGACTATCCAACATGCAATATTCCAGTAGTGGAATATTGGAGTTTTGATGGTGTGGTAGATGTTTTGTTATAATATGCTTTTGCAGAGTTGTGAACCTACCATTAAAACATAGTGTTGTAAAACCAATGTTACTTCAATAAACAACTTAATAAAACAAAAACATCGACCACTTATGTGGAGGAAGATTTATGACTATGTTAGTGATGGGCATGACATGGTAAAACATATTAACAAAGTGTGAATCTATACTACTAAAACATATTTCTGATAGTACTTTGACATTCTGTGATGCATTGATGCATAGACCCATTTTTACCTTCTCATGCACATGACTTTCTATCTGTACACCCCCCAATTTCTCCTTCTTTTAAGAATATCACTCTTTTTGGATAAGGGATTCATGCTCTTCCAGAAGGACCTAATCTTAGTTAGCAAGACACTATATCCAAAAAAGGCAATGTTCAGAGGTACTGGAGTTAGGATTTCAACATATGAACATTCAAGGGTGTACTATTCAGTCTGTAATACTTTCCTTTCAGTAGTTTATCTTAGAAAGGTGAAGAAGGGGAAGTTTTCTAAAATGAGTTCTGCGTTTGCTCTTTAGCACTTTTTCCCAATTATCTTCTACACTCAACTACATCTTGAAAAGAACTAAATATATTCACAATTTTGAAGATAAATATAAGAATATACTCTCTTAGAAAAGTAAGGTAACTTAGAGATTAAAATTTGTTTGAAGGGAGATAGAGTAGAATGAACATACTGCAATGTCTGTAGAGATGCGTCACTTCTAACCATATGATGTATATTTTAATAGCAAAATTTAGGTTAAGTAGAACTTGTATTATTTTTTATATAATAGAAATTTGTGGCTTCTAGAGATATAGTAATAGTACTACCTTAGCTAATGTACTGATAATCAATTATCATGAATTTCAGGTGACTGTTTTGCTTAATTCTTATGATTCTAGAAGCAGCAGGAGAGGGATTTTATTTAAGCACTCAGGATCACATATCTATCTTAGTTGTTTCATAGTTTTAAAGCTATTTGAAATTAATTGAGATGTATAAATAATTTCAAATGATTGCTGTTTGTTTTTGTCAACTTTATGTGAAAACTGGGTTATTTTGATTGTTTATGTCCAGAGTTTGGATATTTGTATTATTTAACTCCTTGTGGAAGTGCTACACCATAAAGTAATAATTAAAAGCCTTTATTTAAACTATATATATATATATATATATATATATATATATATATATATATATATATATATATATCACCACTGCCTCTAGTAGCAGCTGAGCATTTTTAGTACCAACTGATTATTCAAACATATTTTTCAGAAAGAATGAAATGATTTGATATCACTTTCTTCTAGTTTGGGTTTTATGGATTGCCATTGACTATGTGTGTGTGTGCATGCATGTGTGTGAAACACAGAGATCTATTAACTGATCTCACATGCATTTTTATTGAGAATTACTAATACCTCTAAAAGTGTGATTACCAAGTAAATTCTTTCACTTTCCTTTGTATATATCTAAGTTCTTTATGTTTGAGGATTTTACACAACTCCTGTATCTATTCAGAAATATAAAATATCTAGCACTTAGCATCTTTACCCGGGTCATATGTTCCCATAAAAATAGAAAAAAGCATACTGGACTTACATGAATGAAGTGACAGTATAGGGGATTATGTCTTACTTTGCTATAAACCAGTAATAGACATTGGTCTGACTGGAAACATCTCAATAGAAAGTAAGATTGCAGGATTCTGGAACAAATCCACAGTACCCAATGCTTGGTGGGTAACATAATGAGTATGTTAGATGAGGATAGTACAAGGTATGTATTGTTCTACAGCAGTTGACTAAGTCTTTGCATTTCTTACAGGCAGATTGACTTCAGTATATTTTTATCATTTCAGCTGATTTTTTTCAGAATAAGAAAAGACAAAAATTCAATACATTTTTGGCAGTCAACTATGCTTGACTTCTCAATAGTTGTGAAATATCTTCTTGTTGTATAAGTTGTATTGACATAGAGGGTATGAGATGAAAACTAAGGAACATGTTTTGTGTATTTCCAAGATCTTCTGGAAACCTAAAAAAGCTAGCAAAATCTAGTAACTTGTCTGCTTGAGCCAAAACTTCCTCTCCCAGTCCCAGCAAGTTAAACTACAGACTGAATGCTGCTTGAGATTTTTCTCATTTTATATTCAGCTTTTAATATTTGCATAGTAAGATCTCTGATTTGAACAAAGAAAAGTTAGGATGCAAGCTTTTTAAGGAGTGTGTGCTCTGGGTTTATTTCTTTGTTTGCTAGATTTATATGACACCTTTGACCCAAGGTCTTGGGCACTTTCTTAGGTCAGCTCCTTCCCCACCTTTTTAAAATTGATCACTTGAGATGTAATCTGTGAATCACCCGAGTGACTCCCTCTAAGTTCCCACTGGCATCACATACTGGCGGCTCGTGTCAGAACACAGAAAACTACAGCATGTCAGATCTCTGCAACGCCAGCTCTCAGCGGAGAATGACATTCGTCAATGTCTTATTGCAACTGATGCCCTCTTTGGGAATTTTTTGTTGTAAAACTGTGGCCATGAGAGTAATAAAAAAATAAAATCTGCACATATACAAAGCGGAGCGATTGATTGTTATTTTTACCCCTTTTCATTTCCATCAAAGAATAATAGTATATTAACAGAAAATGAGTATTGTGTTACTTCTTGGTACCAGTGCTAAAAAGCACACAAATCTTCAAGGAGACAGCTGATCCAACTGAAACCAAGTAAGAGAAGACAAATCAGGGACCCAGAAGAAAACAGATAACAAAACCAGTGTAAGAAACTTTTAGGAAAAGCTACTTTCCTGATGAGTAAGCTTTTCTCCAAAGCCTCTCATTCTAAAGTAAGGAAGGATGATGGAACCTGCCTAGGTTTATTGTCATCTCGCACCTTTCTTTAATGAGTTTCCTAGAAGTTTATGGTTAATTTACCCTGGTGACTCAGGTAGGGTTTCTGTCAACTCCAGCTGAGACTGTCAGAATAAGAAAATGGGGGTCCATTGTCTGATTAATGAAAATAATAATTATGTACAGATGAAAGCAAAGAGAGAAAGCAACCAGCTTCCATGTTACTTTAAACAAAGAAGAGTTAAGGCCTTATCTTAACTATGCATTGGCACCGCAATGCGAAATGGTCATGCAAAATTAATTTTTAATGTGTTCAATTTATATTAAAAATTTCTGCAAGTGTGTGAATTTTTTTTCCAAGGCTGGAGTGCTACTTCATTTACAATATTCCCTGAAGGTGTTTTTTTTTAAAGAGACTCTTAAACTGAAGCCATTTTAAGGGTTTTATGAGACATTATGTGAGCTTTCATATGCAAGTTAGTCGTTAAGTACCAGATATTATATTCTGTAATATGCTTAAGTGATATTAGAGGCTGTATATAGCCTGCAGTAATGGCTATTGCTGCTTTTTTAATTTATCAAGAAAATGTTGCTTAAATAAGGAGCAAATCAATGCTGGGTTGTACAAAATATAAATGTAAGGAAGTAACAGTATTTTTTATATGCTTGCTTCTTCCAGCTTCACTGAAAGGGAAAAATGCAACCTACTTCCAAGGCTTACATTGACAGAAATTGTCAAAAATATAAATAAAATAGCATATTTATTATTAGAAAGCTGGTAAGAATACCCAGAATGACATTGAACCATGGCTACCAATTGCAACTCAGTACTTCCTGATGGGATGTAACGATGAATTTTATGCTCTTGATAATTGTTTTTGTATGCTTTCTGGTGTTCAGATAAAGTAAAATTTCTTTCTTGGATTTAAACCAGTTAAGACCGACTACTCAGCCTACAAAGGGAAATATTTGTATTAAGCTGGATTCCTTGGTCAAGCTTTGAAAAGCATGGATAAAGCCCTCACCTGGTGAGTGAAAATTGACTTAAAAAATTAGACAGCTCTTTGCACAATGCTCCTTCTCTCCTGTAACCAAACCATCATCACCCCCACCTATTTGGGAATGTTGACTATCTGTGAGTGTTCAATCTTTTAGCATGGTTCTAAACTGAAATTTTACTTGACTTAACATAAGGCATCACCAGTTATTGAGAAATAATGTATGGTACCCAGAGAATTATCATTTGTGAAAATAGGAGTTGGATGTGAAAATAAATTACATCTTATTTTTTTTAATATCTCAAAAAAATGAATAAATTTAAGTAAAATTAAGATCACCTTATTTGGCAGTATATTTCTTTTATACTTACATTTTCATATGATGAGCAAATGATTCCTTAGTTGAGATTCCATTGAACCATTTCCCCCACTAAGGGCATTGTCAGCATACACACACACACACACACACGCCCACGCACACACACATATGTGTTTTGGGGATCTTAAATAGCATCTTCATAGCATCAATTTGCTGCAGAAGGCTCACACATTGTATGTACATTATTCGGAATACAAAAAAAATCAATTTATCTGGGTTTTTCTTAACACTGGTCTGTAAGAAAAACACAATAAGTAGCCAATGTTCAAAATAATTTTCAGAGAATATTATAAACTCAGAAAATTTTTATTTAGTCTTACATGTCTAAAATATAGGTGAATGATTATCTGTCTAATTTTATTTTTATTCCACAAACAGTTGCCTCAACTATGCTCCTCATATATAATACTCCAAGGTCCCAAGTCTCGAAGTTACCTTCAAAATCATCACTACCACCACCAATAAAAAATACATTACATTCATCCTAATTAAAGTGGCCAGAGTATTTTTACTTTCCTAATTCTTATAAAATGACAATAAAAATCTTTCATATGAGAGATAATTATCAGATAATCAGAATGTTTCTTTTTATCAGGGCACTCTGTGACCAACACTTTCCTGTTTTCTGCTATTATTTTCATTTTGGGTTGCATCTTATTATATTTACTAACCATCCTTACATCCTTTTGTATTTTTTTTTTTTTGAATGTCAACAAAGGCAGGCAGATATTTCTATTTGCAACCCCTCCAAGCTGTGGAATCTTTTTGTGTATTCGCAAGCTTCCTGATCCCCCTGGATTCTAGGAAGCCCAAAGCTGTGTATTTAAAAGGAGAAGACAGTATTCCAACTTAGCCCTCCGCCTTTCTTGGCCCAGCTGCAGATCTCTCTCTTTCCTTCTCCACTTTGCATTATGATTAAATACATTTAAAATCAAAATCATCTTTTCCACTTGCTTTCCCTCTCCCAGCTGCTGATTCCCACCCAATCCTTCTTTTGGAATCAAAATTAATACGAATATTTAAAATCAAAATCATCTTCTGTTTCTGTGCCCTAGCCTAGCAGCTGCAGATTTCTACTCCCTGTACTGTTCTCAGTCTGTAACTTACCAAATTGTTCCTCAGGAAAAAAAACAAAAAACATGAAGTTGATTTTCCTTCCCAAATTGCTTGTGCTTTCATGGCCCTCATTTCAACCTGTATTGTTTTATAAGGTCAGTGAACTTGATCTCTCTCAAAGTGAATTGTGTCAAATTTGGGGCCTGTGTGTCAAGGGTGAACCTGCTTTATATTAATTAATATTGTAAGTACATATGGAGCTATATATACCATTCATTCTTTTGGAATATAGTCTAACACACAAGTACTTACTCTGTATTTTTGATCACTTTAAGAAAACAAAATGAATAGAGCTTAGCCCTACTAGATCTTAAAATAAACATTCAGAAGAAATAAGGAGAAAAAAGCAAATAAAGTTTTTTGGCAGGGAGTTTATTTATTTAGCAACAGCGATGCAGTTGCTTACACTTTCTACAAATGTTTTATCTCTTTTTCCGTAGCACCTGTCCCTGAGTGAATAGAACCACATCTGTCTCATCTTGGCATAACAAGTACACATCTACATCTGTGAATGATGATTCCATTTTTGAAGGAAACAGTGTATACTTTTGCACTCCTGCAGTCTGGTAAAATATATATATATATATATATATATATTGCACAATGGATTTTGTGTCTTGCAGGAAGGCTTCTAAATAGTGAATAGAAAGTTTGGAACTGATACAAAATGTTGAGTTTATAATTTAAGAAAGTTATGAATTTTACACATGTCTATGTGCTTATCATACATTAATGTATGTATTATTTGGTCAACACAATGTCAGATAAAAAATTCACTTAGTAGAAGGAATAACTCCAAAAAGAAGGAATGATTGAAAAAGAAAGTTTTAGTAAACACTGTAATTTTATAAGCTCATAAGTTGGTAATGGTTTGCATATGCTACAGAAATATTTTCTCGGAGAAAAAGATTAATTTAGGTAGGGAAGAATTTGGCATCTTAATTGATACCAATTAGAGTTCTGATGGTGATAATTTAGGGCATTTTGTATTTTACACACTTCAATTTTCATACAAATAGCAGATCTTTATGCAGAATCCTCTAATAATTAATGAAAAGGCTAAGGGGAAGTGGAGGATCCTGGAAATCATAACTTTAGGCAGAATCAAAGCAAAAACTACAGTTCAAATGATATATAATTTGATATATTATTTTCTACCTTTCCCAAACCCATAGGGTCTGTGGTCTTTGAAACTGCAAACTGCAAATGTGGGCATCAGTCTATCTCTTTTTCCATTTTTTCTCCATATTCACTCCAATCTCAATCCTACTCCATTTTACTCCACTCTTCCACTCATAGCAATCTACTCTGATTTCTTTTCTGGATTCTTCAGAGGCTTCCAAACTGACCTCCACCCTCATTGCTGCTTGCCAGTCTCTGTTTTCACTACACCTAGAAAGAACACTTCTGAACTCACCTCTGATCTCAGATTTCTCAGTTTAAAGCCCTTCTATGATTTCCTATTGCTCTCATGAGAGCCCACATCTAACCCTCACCTAGTTTACAGGGGCCTTTGGAAATAAAAACATTTTTTGTGAGACTCCTAGCAGTTTCACCTCTTCCCATTTCCCCCTCCCCCTCCAACTTCCCACTCCCTCCAGCCATTGGTAAATTATTTTCAGTTCTGCAAATATTCCCACCTTCTCCTCTTCCTGTTTCTTCCTCCCCTTCTTGAAGTTTTTTATATGTTCTCCTCCTACTGCAAGTTTCTTATTACACCCTTCCCTACCACCACTGACATTATAGTGCTTTAGTGTATAATAGCATATGGGGATAGATAGAGCTATAAAACTGCTGTGAGGTAAGTGGGTGCAAGAGTTATAAACATGAACCTAAAAACCCCATTTTTCAGGAATGCCTAGGGACTGTGTGCACAACACTGACTTGGGCTCCATGAGGCTACATTTTAAACATGGCTCCAAAAGTTTGGAGTATCTCTAGGAAAACTGAACTGCTAAAGCAAATGGTGCTTATATGCTGTAAAGAAACGACATTAGCAAAGTGTACAAGAAATAGAAATTATTTTGCTCTTTGGTGCACAAAAAGTGCAAGTAATTCCTACAACATCCTATTATCCTTTCATCTGCCATCCCCTCTCCCCTTCTACAAATAAAATACCCATTTTTTTTGATACTGCTGATAGAATGATTAGAAACTTTCTAAAATAATCCTGTAAGTGCTTTAGACTTCCTAAAATAATCCTTTAGGTATGGACACTCTGTACTGTTCCTTGTGAGGATTTCCCAGAGTTTCGCAAATCTTGCATTCATGAATCTCGGCTTTATTTCTCCTGTCTCCCTGGAAGTCTATTTTTTTTTTTTTCTTTATCACTCAGTGGTGAGAAGCAAGACTAGCTGCTCACCACGGCTTTGTCTGCCCAAACTGCTGGGGTCCCATATCTTCCCACTCTCATAAAGCATTAGTTTCTCTAGGGAAAAACTGCTGCAGATTTAACTGAGTTTTGTTTTTATTTCAAGGACACTGCTTCTCCCAGGGCTGTGGCTGCACGGTTGCATTCCCATCTCTTAACTTCCTGAGAAAACAGTCCTACTGCTCTTCCTTCTAAGCGCGGCTGGCTTTGTACCTTCTTGGAACTGCCTTGCCTGGTCTCAGTGCTGACCACGTGGGCAAACACCTTCCTCAGGACCTGTTTGTTCATCTGAAGGCGAGAAGAGAAAACTGCATAATTTACCAGCACTTCCTGGGTGGCCACACCTTCCTTTCTCTCCTGTCTGGCCTAACCCAGCTGCCATCTGTTCTCCTAAACACCCCAGCCCTCCCACACTTGACAAATACACAGGAGTGTTACACACAGAAAATTGAGCTGTCTTAGAAATCTGAAATTCTTTCTGTGCCTTACAGGGTATCCAATTTCCTGTGTTTCTTGTTTGTAGTCAATTTGAATATACATGCATCTAAGTTTCCTTTTATTTTTATTCCTAAGAAAGGAAAAAAAAAAAAAAACAAAATCACCAAAACTGCTATATAGTATATAGTGTTTATTGATAACATTATGGACTATTAGATAAACATACAAGCAGGAAGTTTCTGAAAACCTTTATTTTAAACCCAAGAGAATACAATGAGTTATTCAGTTTATTGGGGAAATTGCATATTTAAGGAATTTTTCAAAGAATGTTGCTTTAACAGATTTACTGGTCAATTATGCTAAATTTAGGTGTTTTAAAAGCATACATTAAGACTATGAATAAGATGTATCTTTTCCCCTACTTTTACATATCTATTATTTACAAATTCCTGGAAGCTGATCCCTGCTGTTATGTTTGCTTATTTGTTTGTTTTAATTATTTAATAATTTACCTGTCTGGACATGTCTTTACCGTCCCAGGTTACTCATAAAAAATTCAGATATAATTATAGTGAAGATATTTTTAGGCAGTTGATAATGTACACATAAAATGTTTGTATAGTTACTTATTTTTGATCAAAAAACAATATCTAAGACTATGTTTCCAAGTGTTAATTTTCAGTTGAAAAAAAGATTAACTTTGCTAAAAATAGTATGAATCTATTTTTTTCCCACTAGCACTGAAATTTAAAATCTCTAATCAAGTTTTATCAGAAATATAGGTATATCCACTATTGATTAACTTTGGGGCTGCACATAAATTTCCTTGTTTTGTTTACTGTTAGTGTTGTTATCCAGAAAATTATAATTTGTGATAAAATACTCCATAATAAGCAATGAGCAATTAAAAGTTGCAGTGGAGACTTTGGGTCATTTCACTAAACAGTCAACATAATTTTTCCTTCTCAGAAGACCAAAATCTTATAGTTCCAGTGTGCCAGTGAGCACAACACATCTATACACTCAGGCACTAGCATTCAACAACAGCTATGTTTTCAATGACATTAATTCAAAAGCACTATATACTATCAAGCCATAATGCTGATATAGGAAATCCATTTGCAAGAATCTTATGTTTTCTAGATGTTTCTTTTTTTTTCTTTTGCAACAATTAAAATAATCATTAAAAATTTAGAATCATTGTCAACTAAGTTCCAGATTCAAGAATACAAGAAATACTCCAGACCATTCTGTTTTTCTTTTTCAGTGAAACTAAGGTGTACTTTTGAAATAGAGGTTTACTTCCATTGTCTCTCACTTAAGAAATAGAGATGATAGAAAGGGAAATTCAAGTTAGAAATAGAATTTCTGTGATGAAGAATGAAATGGGTGGTGAATTTAATTTAGAATACACAGATAATGATTTTTAATGCAACATACCTGTACTATAGAATGTTATAATGCAACCAACATAGCATTTTTGTTTTAATTAATGCAATTTTACTTAATAAAAATAGAAGTAATAGTGAAATACTAAAAGAGTAATAGATGAAGGTTTTTCTTTATAGATTAAGCAATATTCTCACAATGTTTTAAAAAAAAGCTTTGCAAGTTTTAAAGGCATTTTTTCTGATTATTAAATACTTTAATAATTAAAAAAGAACTAGAAATTAAAGAAATAAATTTAAAAGTCAGAACTAAGATAAGGCTGGAGAATATTATAAAGTTCTAAACATAAAATTTCGTATACTTTTTTCAATATACAAATTCAATATACTTCTGACCATGAAATTATTTTCACTTGATACTATTTGTGCCACTCGTATGGAAATAGCATATATCTGTCAGTATATCTAATAAGGCATTTATAAACATGTTACAATATGATTAAAGAATTTCCGATTATAATTAACCAGTGAATATAAATATTTTGTTTCCTGTTTACATGGGTTCTAAGGTTTAATAGCATTGGTTTATTCTTGCTGGTGACATGGCCACCCAGAGTCCTCTGCTGCTGACTAGGTGTGTACATAACTTTGACTTACTTTATTTCTCAAATTCTCAAATGCTTCCAACCTTAGAAGATATGATTCTTTGAGCAAATCAAGAGTCAGAGAATTGTGGCCCAAATCTGATCTATTGCCTTTTGGGGGTTTAGGCTAGGTGTTAAGAATGTTGTTTACTCTTATAATGGGTTATTAAAAATAAACAAAAATAAAAGAACTATAAAAACAAAGATTATAAGATAGTCTGTGTAACCTGAAAATCCTAAAATAATTCATAATTTGGCCATTACAGATAAATTTTCCACCCCTGAAACTATGTCACAGAGTTATTTTAAATATTAAATGAGATAATGTTGGTCAAAGCTTGACAAGATGCCAGGCTTTGGGAAATGGTTCAATAAATATCACTTGTTACTGTTTCTGGAAGTATCGGAAGTATCAGTAAGTCACATTAATACTCTTTAACAGGTCCATTGACTAGATAGTTCCATTTAATCTATATTATCTTGTACTCTGTCCTATTGTAAAAATTATTTTGTGCTAGATAAAACTAAAAGACTTTTTTTTTGAAGGATTTAAAATATTCTACTTTTTAAAGAAGTCTCAATGCTATACATTTTGTATCTCTTAACAAATTAATTTTATTATTTTTAAAGCAAATCTGATGTGAAAAACTGTATTTTGGGAGAAGTTGGGAGGTAGTTTCATAAAAAATATGTCAACGATCTTTGGAAAGGAAATCACTTAATGTTCTCTCTCTCTCTGTGTGTGTGTGTGTGTGTGTGTGTGTGTGTGTTATTTTTATTTCTCTTGTAAAGGAAAAAATGTTTGTCACTTGATTCCTCCATATCTGAAGAAAGGCTTCATTCCCAAAAGAAAGAAAAACTACAAAGGTAGATGCAAAAGGGAAATAAGTTTACTGTTTTACCTTCAAAGAAGAAAGTACATTCAATCTTAGGTTTTCAGAAAGTCCTGAGAAACTTACATAAGCCTACCACTAACTAAAGTTCATGCTAGTAAACATCCCTCCCTTCCCTAAGCATTAGATTAAAATGCATTAAAAAAATAAACCTTTGTCAGCAGTCCTGATGGAGGAATGTCGTGGATGGCAGCCAGTGGGTCCTTGGGAATGCCATTGCCAGGGGACCCAGCCAGCTGAGGACCAGCTCAGTGGAATCTGCTCAGAGCAGTCTTATTTGGAACCAAACTTGAGTTCAACAAAATGTGTGGGAAAAATATTAAGGATCCCTTCTGCAAAAATAAATAAATAAAGTAGGGAGATCAGTAGGGGTTCAAGTTGAAAGGATAGGCCTTATAAACAGACCTGATCTGGTTGGGCGGTAGCAAGATTCCTGAGGGTTATGGATGGGTAGAAGTGAAATAGGCCATGAATTCCCCACCAAATTCCTGTGCAAACAGGATTTCAGTGTTCCTACTACAGTTTTCTCTGCTCCTCTATTTCTTGATAGCCATGCCATGGAGATGTGTGGGTTGAGAGGAAATCTTCCCAAGAGGGAGGCAGCCAGAAGAAACCAGTCTTGATTGATCCCATCAGGTATGTGTTGGGTGGACAGGAAGAAAAAACCTCTGTTTAAAACCTTGCTGGATAAGATGAGAACTGATTAGTGAAACTTGACTTTGAAGTGCAAGCTGGAATTCCTTAATGGTTGCTGTATTTATCCCGTTTATCTGCACTCTAGATCATTGGTTTCTTACCTCAAGAACAGATACATGTTTCTAAAGATTCAGGGATTTCTCCACTTCTCACTGAGTCTGACTTGGACTTACAAGTTGATTCGAAAAAAACCTTTAGCTCAAAACTATGGTTCTTAAATATATTTTGAGATAGTAGTGTTTATCAACATGATAGCAAAATAAAGGTACTTTAAGGTAACAATATTGATCAACATGATAGCCATACAGTAAATAGATCAGCTCGAAGCTTTAAAGGCAAGCTATGGTTTCATTTACAGGTGGAATGTAGGAAAATTGAACAAAGGGTCAGGGAAAAGAAAAAAAAACTTGAAGATAAACTATGATCTAGTATGTGCAAAAAAAAAAAAGAAAAAAGAAAAGAAAAAGAAAAAAGGCAGGCTATTGTTATATGAGCTTATTTGCAATCCAAATTCTTAATTTTACCTGTAAGTATTCTAGATCCACTTCAGGACTGGCAGGAAGGATACAGAATCTCATCTGTGAGGACATATAGGCTACTTCTACAATAAATTTGCCCATACACAAAGTGGGAACACTAAAGGTCAGTATCACAATTGATGCTTCTACTCAAAACTGTATGCCCTGCTCCTTTGAATAGGGATATTTAATACTTCGAAATTTCTGGTAACTTCTAAAGATACCTATATATGTTGCATCTATATAGAGAGATCCACAATGAGTTGCATTCATGTCAAACCTTATAGCAAAAATTTCCTACTAAATCTTCTGGAAGAATATGAAATGTCCCTTCAGAAAATCCCCAGAGACTTACTACTAAAAGAAATTTTCCTCCCAATATGACATCCAATTGTTGTAATAAGAAGATAAATGTTAGAATACAACCAAGTTAAAAAATGTTAAATACTGCATTGTTTTACCTTTAACTCCCTCATTTTCTACTAGATCAAGGGGAAATTAGGACAATGATTAAATGTTCCTTTGACATATAATATCTGTGAAATGGTCACAGTGGCCAAAATGATCAGAAAAGAGCTGCTTGTTTCTGTAGCACATCAGGCTGCAAGCTTGTGCCAGACATTGTTGCATAGCAGTAGTGTGAACTGCATGGCTCCCTTGGTGATTTTCAATACTGTCCCAACATACTGTTTGTCTTTACACCAGGCCAGAATTGAAGCAGACTAACAAATCCCAGAAGATCAATCAAGACATTTTTCTCTCTCTTATTTTTTTTCCTTTTTGACTTTTCTCCTTTTCCTCCTGTGGTTCCTATTTCTCTTCTTCCTCTGTCTAATCCTTCTCTTCATTAAATTTTCTAGGATGTAAGAGATAAAGTTTAATGAGATTTAGATATTTGAAACATGAAAAAATTTGTTTTTAGTGACATTTATTTTCTGATATGCCTGCTATCACCCATGGGCTCATAACAGAGTGTCATTATATTGGCTAAGTGTTACAAACTTAGCTAATATTGTCCATATATGCTGGAAGTCATATTTTTTCTTTTCTTTATCAAAGGAGAGAATGGTTTTAAAATTGCAAAATACATTCAAGATTATGCAGTTTGTATCAGATATGTGTCCAAGTCAATCCAAGTTCAAAGTTTATGCTTTTTCAGGTAAATATTCATAAAACAATGAAATTTTTATGACTTTATCAAAAAAGGAATAATGAAGGGAAATTCCATTAAATTATACCTTATTATTTCTTGATATAATAAATATCTTAAACCACTGCTATATACCATGCTACATGACATCTATCATCAACATAATGCTAAAAGTAGGGAATATTTTCTAGTAGGTTAGAAAAAGAATAATCAAATTAGTTTTTAATTAGATTAGCTAATTATAAGTTAATTGGTAAAATATTTTCAGATTATGATAAGAAGTAAGTGATAAATATTAATGGGGAGAATAAGGTGCTCTACTTTTATTAGGTGACCAGGGAATTCCACTCCATGAAAATAACAGGATTAATGCTGAGTTCAGATCTGATGCTGAAACTGGAAGGAGAAAAATGAGACAGGTTTGTCAAGAACTGGAAGATGATTGTCCTTGGCAGAGAGAACAGAAGGGCAGGGTGGAGTGAATATGCTGGACAAGAGAGAGAGAGGTATATGCAAAAAGACTGGAGAATTGGCAAGAGTCTGGTCCTGACATGCTTGTATATGTTAATGCATTTGGTACTTATTCTAACTATACTGGAAAGACATTGAAGGGCTTGGAAGCAGAAGAGTGATATGATTTGATTTACATTTAAAAAATCTGACTGCTGACTATTTCCCTTCTTGGTCCTATAGGAGGTAAAATGCATCTTATAACTCCACTAGACTATGACATCTAAGAGGATACAGACAGATTTCTAGTTTAGTGTTCTTCATTTATTTGAACTTTTTACTTATTTGGAATGCCCTTATTTTTCTCTTTTCTATGTGACAGTGAATATACAAAATGGTATAATATTTGAGACTTCAGGATTTATTTCAAAGTACATATATCTTTTTCATTTATGTGACAATGAATAAAATAGTAATCAGCTGGTTGTCTGCATGATTATTGGATAGAGGACTTGGGGTTGTAAGACACCAAGATTCTATCAATAACTTACTTGTATTGACTAAAGACTCTATAGCATAAGTAGTTAAAGAATGGTTTTGGAATCACTCTGCTTTATTTTGAATTTTGCTCTGCCAGTTACTACCTAGAAATCTTTGGGTGAGTTGCTTAACTTCTCTATGTCTCAGGTTCCTCACTTCTCACATGGAGATAATAGTAGTATCTACCTCATATGATTATTGTGAGAAGTAAATGAATTAAAACTTATATTGCACTTGGAACAATGCCTGGAACATAGTAATGAACTAATAAGTGCTAACTGTATCTAAAATTGTTGGACTGCAGCAGGGATCAGGCTACCTTTTATAGGTTGTCTGCCAAAACTAGCTTTATCCACCCCTTTGCAAGTGGGTGAGAAGGTAAACATTCATATGTGTGGATTAATAAAGTGTTTTTAATCAACTGCACTGTGGATATTGAGAGAACTATTTGAAAGATAGAGAAGAAGAATAGAAAAAATAAAACCTGACTTGGGAAAATGCCAACATTTAAAAGGGGGGGGGCAATAAAATTGGCCACCAGTAAGATGTTCTAAAAAGATGATAGGATAAGTAGGTGAAAGTGGGGTTAGAATTGTTAAAGATAAAAGGTCAAAAGTGATAAAGGATCAGAGAATGAAGAGGGAAAGTGAATCAGCATTGATGGTACCATTAGGATTATCATGACTTTTCTACTGCTCCTGGGTGATACTTAGCCACTAGTTAAAACTTTAATATGAAGTGAAGAATTATATACAACACTCCTGAAAAGAAAAGGGAGAGAGGTAAATTGGCTATAAAAGGAGGCTATAATTGTGTGTGTATATGTGTGTGTGTCTATTTATACCCAATATATATTGTGAGAATGAGAACATATTCATAATGTAGGAATGTAATGTAGTAAAAAGAGACTTTAAACTTTTAAAATTAAAGGTAAATTATATTGAAGGTATTTTCTAAGGGAAGATGTAATAGACTCTGTGTATAAGTGAGGCAGTTAAGAATAAAGTACTTGAATTTCTATCTTATCTCAGCCATTTCCTTGCGTAGCCATGAGCATATTTCTAAAGCTCTCTTTGCCTCCATTATTGTCTTTATAACATTGAGAAAATGGTTGGACCTCCTTTAGATGATTGTTATGTAGTATGCCAATACATATCTCAGTCACATAGTAAATGCAATGTAAGTAATATCTATTGTTATAAAGTAAGTGAGATGCTTTTTACTTTTGAGATTGAGGGGTAAATAAGACAAAGGAATAGGTTAGTTGTAAAAGGTAGGGGAGGAAATCTGAAAAATTCTTAACTAAAACTGTGTATTCTTTGTCCATAAATAAGAAAAGTTCTCTTAGACAACAAGGAAGGAAGGTATGGGGTTGAAATTTAGAGAAAGTGGTAAAATTTGAATATTGATTCTGGAAAATGACAAAGAAAGATGAAGTAAAAGATGATTAAGATGAGTGTCCAGCTGAGGGTGATATGAACACAATTATCAAAGGATCATCATGCCTGCTTATGAATTTTCTCTAGTAGCTTTCCTAGCAGGTGGATGCTCTAGCAGTCAATCTAAAAGGACTATGCAAGTCAGGACAAGCAGAAGTGAAGTGGAAGATCTGCTTGCACAGTCATTTAGAAAAATCATTCTATTAGGGATTCCACTATCTTTTAAAGTTTTTAGTTAATTTTTATTATATCTTATTCCCCCCTGTGGTAAAATACATGCAACATAAACTTTCATCATTTCTAAGGGTACAACTCAGTGAATTTGGTACATATATACCATTGTACAACTATCACTACTTTCCACTCTCAGAACTTTGTCACCATCCAGACTACCATTGAGCAATCACTGGCAGTTATCTATTCTTTTTAGTTCCTGGTAAATACTATTCTACTTAACATTTCTATGAATTTGACTATTCTAGATACTTTTTATAAGTAGAGTAATAGAATAATTTTTCCTTTAGGAGATATGACTCAATTCATATAGCATAATGCTTCTAAGTCAATATTCTACTATCCATCATAACTTTCTTTTTTGAGGCTAAATAATATTCCATTGTATACAAATATCACATTTTTTTATCCATTCGTTTGTCCATGGGCATATTGATAAATGACTTTTGGTTATTATAAATAATATTATGAATATTTTTTATACAGATAGATATTCTAACTATTACTTTCCACTATTTTAAATATATACCTGGAAATGGAAATGTGGAATTGCTGTATCAAATGCTAATTCTATGTTCGATTTTGTGGGACACTGTCATAGTGTTTTCCATAGGGTATGTAACATTGTACATTACATTTAAGAATATTTATTTCTTAAATTCAAGATTGGTTTAATAAACAAACAAAAATAAGTTGATTTCTCAATTTAAAAGCAAAGACCAGATGACATATATAATTCTCTTAACAACTGCAGAAAATACCTTTGGCCAAATTCAATACATATTATTGATGGGAAAAAAATGAAAGTTGGAATTAAAAAATAAGCTCCAGTCTGAACAGAAACATGTACATAAAAATTAGTGTTTTCTCATTAATGAAATGTTGAATGCTTTTAGGCTATTATCAGCAAAGGGAAAATCTTACTTTACATCTAGTCAGCATTTTATTAAAGATCCTAACATGTGTAACAATGCAAGGAAATAACAGAAAGTATTTGACAGTATCTGAAAAAGAAAAGTAAAATGGTTTTATTCTTTTGTATATGATTGTGTTGTAGAAAATCTTAAGAATTCTATAAAATACTACTAGAACTAATATTCAGTATTATCACGATATTAAAATAGACTAACTGTATTTCTTAGTAAGTAGAGTTGAGTGGTAAGTATTTAAAAACTATGCGTAGTCTTTACTAATAATCATAGGTAAGTTTTCATTTCCATCTTTTAGGTCCTTTTACGTTTATCTCATCAAGATTTTGAACACTTCAGTGAGAGGTTTTGCATATCTTTGCTTCATTTTATTCAAAATTTACCTATGGTAGTTCCATTTTTAATGTGGTGGACCTTCAAGCAAATGAAAATGGAACCACCATAGGTAAATTTTGAATAAAATGAAGCAAAGATATGCAAAACCTCTTACTGAAATGTTCAAAATCTTGGTGAGATAAACGTAAAAGGACCTAAAAGATGGAAATGAACATGATGTTTTTGGATTTGAAAACTCAGAGTTTTTATGATATCATATTTCCCTCAAATGATTCATTGAATCACTGAGATTATAGAATCTCAACAGAAAGCTCAGAAGACTTTTCAGAAATTATAATTTTAATTTTTATATGGAAACACAAATACCTACATAAATTGAGGCAATCTTGGAAATGAAAACAATTATAAGTTTTACATATCTAATATCAAAATTATTTTCAAGGCAAGTTAGTCAAGATTTTACATATGATAATTTGAACACAATGTCAAAATATGTTTACACATAAATGGTTAATGATGCTATTAGAAGATGCTATCTAGGCAATTCACTGGAGAAAAGAAATTATTTTTCAGCAAATGGTCTATAGTAACTATATACCTATATGAGATGAAATTAACCTAAGCCACATTTTGACAATATTCACAAAAATTAATTGCAAAATAATCAAAAGTAATAAACATTGAAAAAAGAAGCAAGATGGAACACCTTACTTGTCTGGTGTTAGAAAAAAAATGTCTTGCCAATTAAACAAAAATCATCAAGCATAAAGAAAATTAAATTTAAAAAAATAATTTCACAAAATATGTTTCAAAGATAACTCCATCAAAAGATAACATTATGAAAATAAAAAAGCAAGTTACAGGCCAAAGAAAATATTAATTAATCCATAAATATGACAAAAATTAATAGTAAGAATACATAAATAATTTGTAAAAATCACTTATAAAATTTTAATTACAATTCAAGTAAACAAAATAATCAAATAGCTATCTGAAGAAATACATATATATGTGTGCGTGTCTGTGTGTGTGTATATGTGTGTGTGTGAACACATATGTGTGTTCACACACACACACATACACACACACAGATATACACATGTTCAATCTATTGAATAATCTCCACTTAGGTCCAAACAGGAAAATCCCAGATATCCTTAAGAGAAAAAAAGATTATTTCTTACAGAGTCTATGATAAAATGATACTTGATATTCTTTTAAAAAATACACCACTGTATATTGAAACAAAACTCTGAAGGATTAAAAACAAGAAGACATTTGATTGAATATAAGAATCCAGACATAAAGAGTACATGCTAAATAATACAATTTAGAAAGTTTCAAATGTAGCAAATGTAGATTATATTGATTAAAATCAGAGCAGGAGATGTCCATAAGGGTTGGGGAATGATAGTATTAAAAAGTTGACTACAAAGCAAATAAGCAAAATAATTAAATAGCTACTTACAAAGAAGCCTTTTGGCATGATGGGTATATTCTGCATGCTTGTCAGATATTGGAATTCTGCACTTAAGATGTGTACCTCTCATTACATATAATTTCTACTTTAATTAAAAAGTAATCTTTCCAGGGCCAGGCACGGTGGCTCGTGCCTGTAAGCTTCAGTCTATGAAACGGCCGGGGCTAGGGATCGTGGTTCGAGTACCGCCTGGGGCCTGCGGCGAGACCTAGTTCCAAAAAATAGCTGGACGTGGTGGTGCGCGCCTGTAACCCCAGCTACCTGAAAAGCTGAGGCTGGGGATTGCTTGAGTCTGTGGTACCCTGGGCAACGAGAGCCTGCAGTTTCACGGGCAAAAATAGCGAGACCTAGTTAAATAAAATAAAATAAAAATAAAATAAAATAAAATAAAATAAAATAAAATAATCTTGCCAAACTTGGCTAATCTAAGAAAAAACTGGAACAAGAAGATGCTTGCTGTATATATTATCCTGACCGTTCCCCCAGTAAACATTCCCCCAATATTATAGCCTCTCTTATTTCTTTACTTCCTCTTCCAACTTCAGTGGTCCCTTACTAAATTTTCCCTCTTGCATGCATCTTCTTTAAATCTCTACTCTTCAGTTTTTATTTGATACCTCCCTTCACATCTCTTCTTGCTCCATTTCATAAAGGAGCAAGATGACTTTTCTCTTGTTCCTTTATTTCTATTTTTGGTTTTTCTTTGACCCTTTATTTCTATTAAGTTTTACATGACAAATAATGTTAAAATACTAACTTTTAAGCAAATACTTATGAAGTATGGAATACAGGGATGTGATATCAGCAAATTAGACAAAATTATTTATTAGTATTATTTATTTTTTAATTTATAGTAAAAATTTATTATTATTACTATTTTTGTATTATCAGGGGAAAATTTTAGAATTTTAATTTTTTAATGATCTACTCATCTAATCACTGAGTTGTTAAAGAGGTTGATGGACCTGAGGATACATTCAAGAACTTTTAATCTTGGGAGAAGTGGCCAGATCTTAATTAGAAGGGAGGTAAGGTGTATAGAACTCTTTCCCTTGTCTCCTCTCCAATCCCTTTTACTTTTTATTCTATCCCCCAACACCTGCAAAATCACCCCAGTGTGTCTCCCTAATTTCTTGCCCATGTCCTGCTCACTCTAACTCCTATGATGTTGTGACTGTGATTTCATTTAGATTCATCTTCCTTCTTTCCACTTGTCCTTTTCCTTTCACTGTATATTCTATCGTTGTTTCTTTGCTAACCTCTAGTCAGATTAACTGGGTTATTTGGAAATACATTATATTGTTTGATATTTCTGTCCCTTAGTGCAGTTATTTCCTATTTCTGGAAAGTCTACTCATAGGTATTACTTTAGTGAGACCCAAGATATTAATATTTTGGATGGAAGCCTTAGTCTTATCTCTCCTGTCCATGTGACCCTTTCATGATTTTTGCTTATTATTTCATGTGTCATTGTCATTTTACCTGCTAGATGATAAACTCAGTGAGAAAGTTGTTATAATAATTTCATCTACTCCAATTTCTGGTTCAGTTCCTGACCCCCATAAGCATTCAATAAATATCTGTTGACTGATGAGAAATATTTCAGAATGTGACTAAATTTTATTTGCTTGTTTTAAATGTTTATGTGTATGTATGGTGTGTCCTTCGTTTAATTTTTTTGTCCTAATTCTTTATTTATGCATATATACACACTTAGAAAACCATTAGCAAATGTTATGAGGACGTGCCAAAAGAGGTGAATACATTGGTGATTTCTCTGGATTTGAATATTTTTTTTTGGTTGTTTATCTTGAGATTGATTCTAATATATTCATTGTACAAAACTAATGAAGTAAACATTGACTTTTTATTAGGAGCCATACTTGTAAAGAAAAGTAGAAAATTCAGTCAATATTCTTTTAAGAAGATTTTCCTTTATCCAGTTAACTTGTATGCAAATCACTAGCTCATTTTTAATATGATGAGGATAATAGGTAGGTTTTAGTTGGTATAGAAATTAAAGTCTGAAGTCTGAGTCTAAATCATGAATTGCTTGCTTGTAAGAAATTTCCTAACTGGGATGGCTTCCAAGAGCACTTCACTGTAGCTTCATGGAATTTTCTCAACTGTTTTATTTGTTCCTTCTCTACACCTCTTCTCTAGTGCACAGAGGCACATCTGTCTGTTTTCTGCCTTATCAACCATGCATCTACATCTGCGAGGAAAACTCCACTTCCTTGGCTAAAAACCTGTATCTGATTGTGGTAATAAAGCTCTACTTCCTCAGTTCAAAACATACATCAGACAAGACCAATTACTTCAAATGACTCATAGTAACAGGCAAAGCAATAGTCGTCTTTTCAAAAGCCTTTGAACTTCTGCTGCTTCAAAGGTGTACTAAAATGTGGTTATGAGGCGATTGTCCAAAATTGCCAAATTACCAGTTTCCAAGCTTTAACATTTGTTATTTTGCATAACTAGACAAAGGAAATCAGCGAGATTACCTACCAGGACAAAGAGAGACCAAAAAACAGGAACAGACAAAAATAGTGACTATGACATAGGTGAGACTGGTGGCTGAGTTCTCTTCTCAAAGGACAGGAGGTTTAATAATTATTGACAGATTTAGGATAGCAAGTTAACCAGTAGATATTTTTCACTCTCATTCTTTTCCTGAAAAACAAAAAGAATACTTAACTCTGAGAATGATCAGTAAATTTATTTATTTTTCTTAAATGAAGCCTCTATCCAGAAGTACTGTGTTATTCTTTGAATTCTGGCACAGAATGTCTTGGTGTTTGATGCTGTGTCCTGTGTATCAGCTGTGGTGAGTAGTAGTGAGAGCTCCTAATTGTCTGTCTGTTCTTAGGGACTTGTGTGTGTTGGTATTGTGACTGTGACTGAAACTTTAGAAGTGAATTTAGCCTCAGTTTCTTCAAGAAATTTCTTTTCTATGATCTTATTGTCTTCCATTTCAATAGTATGAAAAACTTTTTATCATACTTATTGTAGATAGGTTTAAAAGGTTTATCATCTTTAAGAAACTTAATACCCAGGCATGGTAAATAACAGAGGGAAGGAACAGTCCAGTGGTTGCAGGCAGTTTCTCCAGAGCCAGATGTTTGGGTTTAAATCTGGCTCCTTCCATGCTTAATTGGGTTACTTTGGGCAACTTGCTTTCTTCTCTCTGTCTCAGTTTCAGCATCTATGAAGTGGGGAGAACATCATGGTATTTACCTCAATGGGTTGCTGTGAGCATTAAATACAATAATATTTAGGAAAACAGTAATATCTAGAGAGCTTTTCAAGCAATATCTAGTAAGTATTACATATATCTATTTTTTAATAAATAGAGGTTATGTAAAATTTAGCATTCTTTTTAAAGCTTGATTGCGAACACAAAGATTTTATTTTTAAATAGAAAAATCTGTTGGGGGAGGGGAAATTTGAGTCTAAGGAGTTGTCAAGGCAAACTTTAATGCATATTTTTTAAAATATAGCACAGATCCTGTAAATAAACTCAGAGAGTCAAGTTTTATCTTGTCCACTTTGTGTTATCCAGTTATTGTACAGGAAATGGAGTGTATTTAATATTGATGACTCGCTATGTGTCATTTAATCGTCTCTATTGATTGGATTTCATCAGAGTGCGGGACTTGGGCAGAGCTTTGATTAGACTGTAAGGATTCTTTGCCATTTTCTTTTACCTGACACCATATCAATGTACCTTCTGGTGTGATATCATTTTCACAATCAATAGCTGAAAAATCCCTGCACACTGGTCTCTGTGAAAAAGAAGGCACTGCCTCTCAGTCTCCTTATACATATAGATTAAACCTCTCCAATTGAAAAAGGGTTATTGCATGTTTTAGGGCAGGAGAGAGAGAGAGAGAGAGAGAGTGAGAGAGAGTGAGAGAGAAGAGAATTGAAAGAGTCTCCACAGATTTCATGTATAATTTGTGCATAATTTTTTATTTCAAAGTGTCAAATTTTAATGTTGGTTGACATTTGAGGATGAATCATTTTTATCAGTAAATTTTTACAGTTTCAATCTAATGCTTTCCCCCCTAGATGTAATAATAGTCTATAAATATATTATTTGGGCAAATTGATGTCTTAGACAGACTATTCTTCTCCAAACTCATTTTGCATGGATTTTGCTGCTGTGAAATGTCCACTGGGTCTTCCGGACTAATCTTCCACTGAGGCAAAGTTTATTTTTCTATTTGCCGTTGTTTCACCATGAATTCACAAAGCTCAGGCTTCAAATTTAAATAACACAAGCTAAGTAGTATTAAGCAGCAAATATGTCTCTTTAAACTAGGTTCATAGAGTTTGTGGTGGTGTCTTTTTTGATTGGGAAAGAGTCTGGATTAAATGCTTATTTATCTCTCCTGTGGAACATGGAATTTTCTCAGAGGTCAGTTGCTGAAATCTTGGTGGTCAGGGTTGAAACAAAATGCCTGGAACTAGGTTAGGCAATTTCAACAGTTTCAGACTTTTAACTATCAAGACCCTGGGGCTTGCTGATAGTATATTCTATCATATGAATGTAAATTCCCATAAAATGGGTCATCTATCATTAACAAACCTTATGCTATAGCTATTGCAATGGTTTCATGCTCTCTGCCTCTTTGTGCATGCATCCACCTTGAACTACCTTTTGGGAATTAGGGCCATTGTTCAGTGGCAGGTAAAGCTCCATAATTCAGTAGGCAGGTTGACTCTGAAGATCTCTCTTCTCTGGATTCTTTTCCACATGATGACTTCTAAAGTGATACTTGAAGGAGATGTGTGGAAGAGAGACATATACAGATAATTGTAAGAGATATGTGGGTTAAAGATGTGTAGGAAGGTGGTCTTTGGCAGAGATGTTGGCAGCTATCATCTTAATTTGTTCTTTGATTTTTGCTCCATCTGTCCCAAGCTGGTCTGATCCCTTTTACCCCTTTCCTGTGGTTCCCTGGCAGAAGTACCTTACACTTGTGGGAAGCTTCTGGTCCTCAATGGCCCCACTTCAAAGCAGTTATGTTGGGTTGAGCATTTGTCCATGAGGGCATGGGTACTTACGAATGCTTTTTGGGAAAAATACTATTATTGGTCATCTGACCAGACAAGTCTAAAATATTTAGTCTCACAGAAAAAGTGCATTCACTCTGCACTGTAATATCAAATTTCCTTTCCAAAAGGACACATTTCTTGTAAGACAAGCTGGGGAAATTCAGTTCCTCCCCAAACGCTGTCATGTTTTCTAATAATTGTGCTTGCTCTATAACATTTCTAAAGTTTCAACTATTGGACTATCATTTTCTACTTAAACTTTCATATAAGTATATGAATTGAAATTTATATAGTATTTCATAAAATATATATACTTTCATATAATATTTCATATAATGATACTCTATTGATTGCATATTTCATGAAATATCATAAATTATTCTTTAAAAATATTCCTCTTTTCCTATGAAATGATAAAAAATATGTGGTTTCTTCTGAATAGAGAGAAGGTATATATGTATTATATATGTTTTATATGTACATTTATATCAAATATATATCAGAATATCAGATTCTGATATCAAAATCTATCCTACTCACTACATTATATCTAATATATATATTTTACATTTAGCAAAATATATTAGGTAAAAATTAGTTTTGAAAAAGTAAGTTCTATATAAATATTAATTTAAACTTTCACAGTCAAAATCAATGAACTGTAGGCAAGGAAATTATAATCCAGTTTTACTAAACGAAAGATTATTAAGCATGACCTTTCTTCAACTGTTTTAGCAAAAAAGGAGCAATTGCCATTTAGTGAGTATTTATTAAGCAAGATGTGTGTTCAGTATAACATTTCAGTTAATCTCCCTGCTAACTCTGTGAGGAGGATTGGTGATGAGGAGATGCAGGCTCAAAATTTAGCTAAGGAATAAGTCCTAAGCAGGTGTGGTGAGTCTATAACCAAGGACTTTTCACACAGGTGTTTCTAAATGAAGACAGCTTCGGGCATCCAGATTTTAAGTGCCACTTAGAAGCTTGTTCTTGGGGTCAGAGTGACCCACACTCAGAACAGCAGTAAATGTTTGATTGTTCCATTGATAATCTGAAGTATAAATGGTTCATCTTAGTGGAGACTTGTGAGAAAGATATTTACCGCAATTCAGGAAGAAGACAGGCTCCAAGCCAGCCATTTGTTTTCATTATCTGAGCACACATTTAGGATGCTCACTCTCTTAAGGTCCAGGGTCAAAGTTCATCAAGGAGATGCTGCTATGTAATATGTAGAGAGCTCATGACTCCAGGCAATGGGATCTTGTTCTCAAGGACCCCTAATCAGTGTTAGCTGAAAGAAACAGGGTTTGCAGTCCTGTTCTCCCCTCCTGAACTTGAGGTATGTTTGTGGTAATTTTGCTACATTTTTTTTTTTCTGACCACATCACTTCCTAGCTCACCAGCTTTTAAAAAACAGGAAATGGAGTTTAGATGCATATGAATCCCAGGCAAGAATCTTTTACCAGTTTTCTTCCTTTTAAAATGGGAAAAGGAAGATTTCTTGAAAATCAAATGTTTGAGGTGTGATGTGAGAAGTTACCACCTAAAAACTAAAAACTGCCACTGGTCATGTACTTTTGTTTGCTTTGCTTTGTTTTATTTTAAGAAATCTGTCAGAATGAACCATTTTTTAAAAATCAGATACAAAATACTGTAACTTATTTTTTACATCGTCATGAATATGTATATAGTACAGATAAATTGGCTTAACAGGATTACTACTCTTGAGGTTGTTTTCTTTTCTGAAGAATGTGTTCTCTGTGCACTTGTAAGGTGAATCAGTCAGGTGTTTTCACACTACATAGTCAGCACCTGGGATATTGCATCTTCCCCATGATTGTGCAGTCCAGTGAGTGTGCACATATGTAAGTGCACACACCTAGGCCTAGGAGAGAACCGATAAAAGGGAGCACCAGAGAGAGTATGAGCAAGAGCATGAGAGAAGGAGAGAGAGCCCAAGCCCAGGGTGCTAGGGGATTTGCCTGGTTCCCAGCTCCCCCTGCCCTGTCATACCTGGTATATCTGTAACTGGTAGAACCAGTAAAGACCCTATGCATGTTGGTGAGTCTGAAACTTCCTGGACAATTGGTAATGAGGATTGGTTACAGTACAGCCTTAAAATATTCTTTGCTATAAGGTCAAAGAATCTTGCAGGTTATGTGTGTTGTATGTCAGTGAGTCTGTGCTTATGATCAACAAAAGTTGATTAGAACCTACAAGTGGTGAGACTGAAGGAAGAGTATAGAGTAAAGGCTAAGGGAAAGGGCTCCACACAAGATGGATTTGGGACATAGAAAAGGGACTAATTTGGAGTTGGGAGCTTACAGTCTGGGCTGAGGAAGTCTTGAGGGTGATGTAATTTAAGATGAGACATTCTAAAATGTACTGGTATTAAAAGAGTCAGATCCAAAAATTATGGTCCCCAAAACTCATAAATTTCTGTGTTCCACTTTTAGAGGAAAAAATTAAAAACACAAAATTAGCTATAGAATCTTGGGAGAGGACAACATACATTTTTAATTTCTGACTGGATGATTATACTGTAAACTAATTTTTCTGTTAGGACCAAATGCCCCTGTGGGCAGTTGAAGCTTGTATACTCTGAACACTGGTTGTGGGGCATCCTGGGAAGAAGCAAGGGTGAAGCTCTTCCCCATGCTGTTGGAGAGATGAACTTTACTCTGGTCTCTGGAGGCTGGTCAAGAGACAACAGTTCAGAGACACAAGGATTTCCCCTATTATGGAACTGGGCTCTGTGTCTTCCTCTGGAGAAACACTGGGATCCAGGCAAACTGGTGCTATGCTAGGAATGCTAAGGATTACTGGATCCAAACCTGTGGTTCAGAAGGCAGTGACTGATGATTACATGTTGATCTTAATCAGCTTACTCTCTTCTGTGAAGAAAACTTGGGAAAGCCTGATCTGCACTGAGATTGTAAGGGGCGGCAATGCACAACACCTCCAGATCTCTGGAGGTGAGATTCTCTGGAGTGCAGCACCCTCAGAGGGCTATGTGCAACAGAGGTAGCAAGAGGACACTTGATCAAGGTATATGAGGTTCCCTAACCTGAGTGTAGTGTAGATGACATCTTACAGAATAATGGGGGAATATTTTAAAGGGGAAATACATTTCTGCATGGATAGATTTGGCCTCAAATTTACCCAAATTTGTGTTCTTATCAAATAAATCACCTTTTTTAAAAAAATCACTTTTTTTAAAAAAAAAAAGTTTGGAGTACCTGGTATAAGACCAAAGAAAATGAAGTGTATATCCTACTTTTTCAGGCACTGAAATTTGTTTCCTTTCTCTAAAGTCCTTGATCCCTCCTCCTTGCTTGCCCTCTGCTCCTTCTTAATCTCTCTACATTTGTTAAAAATTAACTATACTAAGAAAACCAGCTCAACTGGCCAAAATATAGAAAAACAAAAACTTTACTGATTTTCCCAATTATAATTAGCCTTTCTCTTTTGAAACCTATCAAACTATATCAAACCATGAGGATAAACTTATGATTCCTCTCATTGTCACCTAGAAATATAGTTACTTTTGTGCACCTACATTAGCCTTTTTTTTTTTTTTTGTCTATAAGACTTAGAAGTCACAAAGGTTATTTCAAATTTGTGGGTTTCTGTTTGCTTATTATTTAAATATAGGTAAAATTGGATGCATAAATCTCATGAAAAGTAAAAGGTAGCCCTAGAACTGAGCTTCCCAGGTGGAAACAAAGTCAGTACACTGAAGGAACCATGCTACTGTCCCTATGGAAGTTGTTCACTGACCAGCTGGGTCTCACATCCTGTAAACCCAGTAGAAAAGTGCTCATTCATCTTTGTATGTTAGCCAGTAAGAATAGTGCCCAACATGTGGGGAAGGGAGGCAATCAGCACATGGTGCACAGATGGATTGGAGGTTTCTTGAGTTGTTCACTGTGTTTCTTAGAAAAAGAACCATTATTATAGTGAACTAAATTAACTTGATACATATATATATTAGTATATATATATATATATATATATATATATACTATATATGGTATATATACTAATTAAATGTTTGCCCCACTGCTCTTCTTCCAGATCTAAGGTCCTTTCTCACATTGGAAATTTTGTCATAATTTACTATGCCAGTACTTAGTTTTCATACTCTTAAATGCCTATCTCCTTCTCACTCTCAGTGTGTCCCCTACCATAAGACCTTAGTAGATGCTCAAAACAAGTTGAATGGATAGGTAGAGTTCAGAGTAGGTAGCTAAAGACCAGCTATAATAATTTTCTGCATATTCACCCTATGTAAGCTGCCAGGTTATTGATCCTTTTTTCTTTCTATTTTCATTAAGAAAAGGAGGGGAGTCTGTATTATGTGTGATGATGTTTAATTTTTACATAAGTAAATTGCCTGTCCAGAAAAATCAGAACGTAGTTGTACTGAAAAAAACAACTCTGTAGCTCATGAGAGCTATGTTGTTGTCTGATTAAATTAATGTACATATCAGTAGTGAAAGAATAAATATATACAATCAAGTGTTTAAAAAACATTCTTACAATGAGTAAAATTCCTTAAGGAGATATGAAATTTCTGCATCTGGGGTCAGTATGGGAATGGAGGAAGGTTTGAATTTTTAGCTGATATGTTGAAGAAAATAAGAGCATGTAGTATGTTGTGAAGCATAATCCTGGCTTGGCATGAACAAGAAAGGTAGGATTTGTCTGCTTCTTTGAACATTATTACATATCCTTCATTATACTGTAGACCATTAAGCTATTTTATGGACAAGAGAGAAGTTCAAGTGCAGCACAAGTTGCCAAAAGGATTATGAAGTTCATTTTGATTGATCAATAATTAACAGTACCTTGTGAAATTACAGGCTTGACTAACTATGGAACGTATTGGAGTGAACAACCCAAGCTGCCAGAAAGAACAGAGAAGACAGAAGAAAAAGAAATGGAAACCAAAACATCTGTCCCCTTTATTCTGCAAGAGCTGGTAACCAAGATCTTGCTTTTCCTTCTCTATCTAAAGTACAAACAACATAAAGCAAGGATTGGATTGATATGGGACACTACATAAGATGTTTGCTTATAATTATTTCTAGCACTTTTTTGAAGCTCAGGGATAAAACATTTCCAATTATTCATCAAGCTCTTGGAACACATAGGCCTCTGTAATAGGGATTTAGCAGAACAACAAATAGCACACAAGGATACAGATGAAAGGAAAGAATGTGAAGGGATTATTACCATAAAAAAGCAAATGACTATTTGATGGAATTACCACAATACAGGGAGTTAGAAAGAGATAGAAAAGTAATGCTAATTGATAAATAGAGAGCTGTTTAGCATTAATTTAAATTGTTATGACTGAAATGAATAATACCTGTCATTTTCTTTTCACAAGTGAATGTGTGTATATCTATATCATATATATCTATATCTATATCTATATCTATATCTATATATATATATATATATCAGTGAGTTTAGCCCAAATTTGCTATGAAATTAAAATTTGCAAATGTTTAGATGCTGGGTGATCTCAAAGTGAAAGAGAGGGAAGGTGAAATCACTTTATAACCAGTTAAGCCTTTCTCTCAACCCTATGTTTTAGACTGGGGATGGATTTACTTTCAAAAAGATACCAAATTAAAATACATTTTTCAATTAGCTCTGATTCAATGAAAGATTTCTATGCACTATAACAAAAAAGATTTGAATAAAAAGTACCCCCCCAATCCAAATTAAGTGGCAAGATGGGATCCCAAAGATTCTTCTATTATCCCAACTATGGGATCCTTTCAGTTGACTGTGCCTTTTTGGAAATACTGGAGAGAGCCCAGACTTCAGCAAGGACTTGGGTTGCCCCAGGGTGTCTTCAAGTGTGCAGATAGCTGCTCAAAGGTACTGGGCCAGTAAAGTAGGTATTTGAGGTTTTGCATTGCTTTATTCCCAATTTTGTTTTCTAAACATATATACATTTTATGTATGCATATATATGTACATGCTCTAACTGAAACAGTCTGTGAACAGAAATGATACCTTTGCTGAAGTAGATAAGTATATAAGTCTCATGATGGCTCAGTATAATATAATAAATCAGTTTCACTACCTAGTAATGTGCTTTAAAGGATTTAAAATGTTAAATTTGCTGTTCCTGAAAGCACAGTTATAAATTAAGACATGTCACATATATATTAATAAATATTAACTGTAAAACTGCATAATTGATTTTAGTTGTAAATATAAGAACTCTTTCTAGTCATATTGTAGGGGGTAAGTAGAAAAAGTAGATCCCCGAAGAATGAGACATAGAATACCAGAAAGGTCAAGAAATACAAGTGCATGAAATAGGATTCTAACTTTTTTTTTGAACAAAGCAAACATTTGCAGAAGGGGGAAGAAAGATGTAAAGGTATCTAGTCATTTTTTGTTCATATCTCCCTGAATTCAGGAATAGGAGAAATATTTCAGTTTTATACTGATTTTCTTATGGTCTTTAGAAATTATTTATTTACATTACAGTAAAATAAATACCACAATAGAGTTTTTGTTTGCTATGATTTAAATTAAAGTAAATTTTTATGACCAGGGTTTAAAGTTACATTTGTGACTGCAAATAATTCACAGAAATGAATACTTCCCTGTTTTGCTCTTAAACTCAAAAAATCTGCAGCATGTTACTTTAAACATGAAATAAAGCTTGTGTTCATGAGACAGTCAATAACACTACAGCATAATAATCAATTGCTATTTGTAGCAGCAGGACTAGCAGTGGGGGCAGATCAGTGCAAATTACTGTCACTGTGTGCTGTCATATCTGCAACCAGCTTGGAGAACCCAAGAAAAATGACACTCTGTCAATGGAACAAGACAATACTTAGTCGTACCTGCACCACACCAAAGAGGTGCCAACTGGCATCAAATGTAACAAGAAAGTGGGTATAAATCTAAAACAGTGATAGCAGAGAAAAATAAATTAATCAAGTTAAAACTTCTGGTCCCAAGAGTTACTGTTAAATATTCATACCTTTCTTTGCTTTGACCTATGAGCTAAAAATAGATGTATTACAGGTGTCTAGGGATGTAGAAAAAGGTTAGATTGCTTTTAAATGAACAGTAGAGAAGTCTATGTTATACTTTATCTCCACCACACAGTAAGAGGATGTTGGGGTTAGACATGGAGTATAAATCACTGGTTATGGCAAACCTTAATGACAAATTTAAATAATAGTTTATTTCACATACAAATAAGAAACAACCAAAAGGTGAAACAGTCACATGCCACCATATGATTGATCATTGAACTATCTTGAAAATTTTATATTTAAGTCAAAAAAGGGAAGAATTTTCTGGTCAGTCTTCGGAAAATCCATTTTTGGGTTTTCCGCAAATCAAGCGAATAACTCAGTAGCCAGTGTTACTGATTTTTTTTTTAAATTTTACTCTTCTTGTTTGATGACTCAAGTCAGATTACCTTTACTTTTTAGACAAGTAACAAAGATGGTAAAGGGAAAGAGAGCAAGTGATACATTCAAATGTGCACATGCTTATATTTACAGGAAACAAGTTGACAGTATACTAGTCCCTCCACTTCTAACTCTTCCGGGTAATTAATAAAGTCTTAGAAAGGTATATTAGAAGAAATGTGTTTCAAATAGTACCTTGATCAGGGTCAGAATCACCTATAAAATTTATTGTAACCCATGTTAAACGAGTCTATGACATTCCTTGTTCAAAATAATTAAGAATTTCAAGAACATAGCTGCAGATCATGAAACTAAGTGTGGGGTCTTTCGCCTCTCCTCAGATTCTACATGCATGAAGCCAGTCCTCAGTGGGACAGTTTATCTCCCTAGCTTCGACTTTTCCACAAACACTAGTCTCGTTTGGTTTATGTTACTTAATCAACCTTCTACAAATTGATCTTCAACAATGGTTGTTTATTGATGATCTGCAGGTTGAAGTTGGCCCAAGATGTATTTTGTTTAACCTGGTAGGTGACTATTATTGGTTAAGACCAAATGAGAGTCAATCCTTCTGATGAGACTTGCTTCTTGGTTCCCATTATTCCTTATGTTTTTACAATAAGTCATTTTGTCCCTGCTATTACCTGACTTGACTTCAGTGGATATTTGTGTTGGCCATCCATAAAATGGTAATGAAAATCTCCAGTCAGCATTCTGCATTCCTAACATCAGAGCAAGTTATAACAACACAATTATAATATTGATAAAGTTATATGGTTCTTTAAAAAATAGTTGAAGCACAAAGAAGTTAATAGTGTTGTTTTACTTGGGAAGAAAGTTGCTATTTTTTATTGATTATGGTTTGCTTCTAAGTATCATTTAAGTTTTTAAAATTTGTTTCTTGTTTTGAAATTTGCTCCTTGTTTTTAAATGTGATTCTAGACTTGTAAAGGACTCAGAATATTGGTAAATGAATTTTTGAGTTTTTTTTTTCCTATTTAGAGCAGAGAAGTAAAGAGGATGAGGTAGAGATCAGTATTTTTCCAAGTAGATTTTCATTAAAGGACATTGCTGTATATAGT
Organism: Uropsilus gracilis; assembly: GCA_004024945.1. Taxonomy (NCBI): domain Eukaryota; kingdom Metazoa; phylum Chordata; class Mammalia; order Eulipotyphla; family Talpidae; genus Uropsilus; species Uropsilus gracilis. The sequence continues at coordinate 41,654 of PVHY01001339.1, forward strand.
AACATACACCATATATATATAATATAGTAACAAACACCAAGGGATGAAGGGAAAGACAAATTTTTAGAACGATGAAGTGATCTTCAGAAGCAAAACTGTGATTAATAAAAGTAGCAACTCTTTTTCCACATGCAACGTTATCAAATATATCTCAGATATGTAAATATTTAGAAATTTGACAAGTCACTTTATTGTTAAATATACTGACAAGAAGTTTTAGTTTTCCAAAAGGGATCAAATGACCTGAAAATTCAACATGGTAATGTTCTCGGTGATAGTCCATGTTACATGTTTAACATATACCTCTGCCCTAACTCTGTAATGAACAGAATCCAACTGCAGACCAAATGTACATTTTTATTGGTTGAAATTTGCTAGATTATTTTTGAGATAGAAAGTCTATGGTAATCTAATTGTGATTAAACTTAATTTGAGGGTTAAGCTCACATATGAAAAAATGAACAAATTCTAGATCGGTTTTTACAAGTTGTCGTATTTAACTTCTTCACCTTACCAGCTAATGAATCAAAGAATCTAATAAAGACTTTTCGTCTCTGCTAGGTTTATTGATAAAGGCTGTCTGCATTGTACAAAGCTTTTGGGAGATAAATGCATATAGCAATACCCTGAGTTAAACTTATGCCACACAAAGCCTCTATTTCCGAAATGTCATTTATAACTTCATATTACCGTGCTTTTTCCCTTGTTCTGCCTCTATATCCAAAATGTAATTTCATTCAATGAAGCACTGGGCATATATATTGGCTTGGATTAGAACTATCTATAAGAGATTGCTTTTAGAATATTATTAGTGTTTACTTTCAGAAAACAAAGTTACTCTTACCATTATTAATGTTTTCCTGAATATGTCCCTTTTTAATGATGAAAAATGCATAAAAGACTACTTCTGTTTAAATTTTTTTTGCAACAGACACATCTATACAAGTAAAGGAAAAGTGAAGGAAAAATAAAGGAAAACATAAACAGTGGGGACTTTATTAAACTAAAAATCTTCTGTTCAGCAAAAGAAATAATAGTCAAAATGAAGAGGTACCCAACTGAATGGGAAGAATATATTGTACTATATTCAACTGATAAGGGTCTGATATCAAGATCCATAAAGCACTCACAAGACTCAAAAATAAGGAAAGCACAAAGCCCAGTCAAAAAATTTACAAGCATGTCACAGTGCAGAGCTGAGGCTGTGAGCATAGGTGAAATCTTTGTTCTGACACTTACCAAGCATGTGAATTTGTATAGTTAGTCAATCATATTTTTTACAGTAAGCTTCCTCCTTGGCCTATTTTGGAGATCCATAATAAAAAAAAATAGGCCAAGGAGGAAGCTTACTGTACAAAACCATGATTGACTAACTTACACAAATTCACGTGCTTAGTAAGTGTCAGGACAAAGATTTTTACCTATGCTCACAGCCTCAGCTCTGCACTGTGACATGCTTGTCTTTCAGTGGGCTCTAAGATGCTAGAACTCTGCTTTCTAAGTCTGACATATAAAAATGACTCATAAGATACCTTTGAGAAGATGTAGCTTGTATTGGAGACAAACTTTCTAAAACTGGGAATGCAAAATCAAAAAAAATAGCTTCCCTTTTTCATGAACCCCTCCAAAATTAAAACATCATTTTTATAATCTAAAGCCTGAAGAAAGAAACAAATGATATATGGACAAGTTGACAATAGGGAATCCAAATGGTATCCAAAAAAAAAAAAATTCTCATTGCATATAATTGCATAAATTGAAATTTAGTAAAATATTCTGAATTGAAAATTAAATACTAAATCTTACTCTTCATACTTTTAACATTTGGAGTATTAATAGTGATTTTAGTTACTAAATGGTAACTAAAGGGCTTGGGGTTACTATGTTCCCGTGTTTTGAGGTTTCTTAGTCCTTGAAACTTTTATGTCCTTAAAAGATTTTAAGGTCTTAAAAGATTTAAATTCTTAAAATCTTAAGTCCTTAAAACCATACCCAGGTAGAGCAAAGAAGAGTTTACTGAAAGCAGATTTAAAGTATGCTCAGTGAGAGGTCTGGGTGGGCAAAATCAAGCTAAGAACAACTATAAGGCATGGTGGGGCACTCCTGGCTTAAATGGAATTCAGGAACTCTTAACTGTTTCCCTTCCTGGGATATATTGGCCAGGCACTCTCCTAGGTTGTTGGTGTGTAGGCAGCAGTTTTTAAGTCATATTCTCTTATATCATGTTTATGGAGCATAGTTTTATCAGCCTCTGCAGCAGTTTGATGGCAGAGGAGAGCTTTGGTGAGAGCTGCCATGATGTCAACCAGTTCCTCACTTCCCTTCCTTCATTCCCTTGGGAAAAGATATTCAAGTCAAGGGAAATGCTTGACTTGTTTATGGGAGTAACCTCATCATCCAAAATTCAACTGAATTTTAGGGACCCTCCTACCTGCTGTCCCTCCAATGATTTCTTGTTCTCCTGTTTTATAGATCTGTTTATAAGCTGGAATGGGGTACCCTCACCCCCACCCCCGGTGATTCCTTTTATTTCTCTTGTCTTTATAAATTCTAACAGGTGTTTTCTGGGGTCCTGGGTGGGTATGTTGGCAACTAATATTTCTTTAGGTTTTATTTTCCCTGCCCTAAACACTCTAATACATTGAAAGTCAATTATTCAATCAACAAATGTAGTTGTATATGAAAGAATGATATACACACAATAGTAACACATTGTCTTCATCTTGATTTGCATATGATTGATAAAGTTTCTCTGATATTTCTCCATGAGCTAAAATGTAAATATATAAAACATAATATTGCTCCTAAAGTTTTCTGGATGTATGTAGCATAGAACATTAAAAATAAAACATGGAGAGAAAAAAATTCACATTCTGGAATATTAAATAGCAGGTACAAACATCAATCTCATGACTAGCTTATAAATACAGTTTGTGTGTTTACACTTAAAAAATTAAATGCAAACTCAGTGTTATAACAACTTTGTCAATTAACTACTTTTAGAATCTGTAATTTCATCACAAACTTTCCAAGTACCATAAACACTAGTTATTTTGATGCCCTTTCTGTGTTTTCTGTAAAATCTTCTGTGAAATAAATAGCAATGTATATAGCTTCATCATTCATTGGTAATCTTGTTTTTCATAAATAAGAGAAATAAGGAACCCTAGAAAAGTCCATTTATTTTATGTAGCATGTATATAATAAAGAATATATCAAGATTTTTATTAAAATAAAAAGTCACATTGAATGTTTGCTTGCAATACTGACAGTATGCTCACAACTTGTGGTTCAAAAAACATTGTGAAGAATTTTAATGATGTGAATTGTAAGAAATGCATTAGCATTAACTAAAAGCAGTGAAAAATCTCTGGTTCTATTTTGCCCCCTTCTCTTCTTTCCATGGATATTGTCATGCGGATTTTGTGTAACCTTATGGGAAAATGTGAGATTGACTGAGTAGCACTCATTTACAGCACAGTGAATGGATCTGAGTTAATATTTAACTAAATAAAATTTGCTTAATATAGTTTTAAACTAAGAAAAAGAAAATTAAATGGAAATCTTTTCATTAATATTATACTATTTAAAATTGTAATAAACATTGTAAGAAGAGAAAAAAACTGTCAAAAAAAAAAAAAAAAAAAGCTGAGAATCATACACGAAGAAGGAGAAATCTGAAGAGAAGAAAGCCTGATGCCATCGGCAAGGTTAGGTTTAGCCTGAGGGACAAAACCCAAGAAAAGAAGCCCCTTTACAGATGAAACCCTTAAGTCTTAGTCTGAGGAAGCAGCAGTTATATCCTGATCCAAGAAAAGTCATGTGCAAACAGTTGAATATAAGATTGAAAAGAAAAAAGAAATGATCTTTGGTACTCTAACAAATGATCATGTAGCAGCATTTTCCCCCAGACGTAGAAGTGAGTTCTTTTAAATATACAATATTGTTCAGTTGAAATCATAATGCCATTGTCATGTATAGAGTTTTGGAAGAATGTGGGTTACATTTATTGCATAGCAGATGATGTGAAGAAATGGTTAACAAATTCTAAATAAGATACTTGTAAATTAACTGCATGTGTTTTCTCTATAAAAATTGTGCTATTTCATAAAAAGAAAAAAATGGAATATTTCTAGGTTTAGGGAAAATCTAGATTCTGTAGAACATAAATATAATACTTTAAGAAAAATAGTAATGGAAATAAATATAATACTTTAAGAAAAATAGAAAACTGAGGGAGAAGGACTGGTCTTTTATGAGATTATTTTAATTAGCACAGGGTTAATTAATTAGTTTTATAGTTTAAACATCCCTGTTAAACATCAGTTTAACATTCCTGAAACATACAGTTAAAGTTACAACTAACCATCCTACCACTAGAAAAATGATTTTATTTCTCAAAGACATGCATTGAGATATTTTGCAGCACTTAACATTTATCAAAGTGTAGCATTTCTAGTATGGGAAAATAACCTTCAGTAAAAAATCCTTTCTTAAAATGGTGGCAATTGCCACAATCCTAATATAATTTGGTAAAAAAAGTGCTTTGTGTACTTCAATGAAGGGCTGATTTAATCTTATTACAAAAACTGTAATGACTGTATTGAACTCCTATCTAGTGTATATTGGTTTAGTCATGTACATGGAAAATTACTTCCTCTCTTTGTTCTTTTAACATAAGATGTTTTGGAAAAGGAAATTAAGCTTAAACTTATCAAGATAATGTTGAGATGATGCTAACAAGAAAACTTTGATGTTAGATTAGCTGGGGAATGTCAGTGAGGCTTCCTTGGAATATCTAGTTATTTCATGTCCGTTATACTGGGATTACCAATCTCCCAGAGATAGGGGGATACCATGTATGCCATATTTTCTTTGACATATTCAGGAAGTTATTTTATATATAACACAATAATATATTTCATCTAGCAACATTGCCTTTTCATGAGAGGGTGTAATTCACTACATCTGAGAGGGTGAAAAGTAATTTTGATGAACATTTATATTCAAATGAAAAAAAATAATTGAAAATCATGTATAATGCATATATTGTTGAAATTAGTAGAAATTGAATATCACTGGAGGGTGACCATGAGATTTCCTGGATAGGTTATTTTGTTATTCTTTCATGCAATAAGGAAAACTTGAAGAATTATTGATTAATGGAAACAAACCTGGTGAACTTAGATAAATTTACACACAATCTTTTAGTGTGTGTGTATTGGCTTACTAAGCTCCCAACTTCAGTCACATTATTAGTCTTGCCTCTGAAACAAATCTGGCTTCTATGTGGAAGACTATGATGTCTCAGCATCAAATAAATCACATGTTCACTATGTTGCTCCCAAAGATAGGCAGAAAAATTAAGTCCATGTCATATTTTCCACATTTTAGGAACTTAGCACTTGCAGGGTACCTTGGGCCATGTTCCTTTGTGACAGGGACCTTCTTTCCTTGCTTACTGACGTTTGTTACTCTTATGTGACTGGATTCCTACTACTCATTTCTTGATCTACTGAGCTCAAAAAGTTCTCTTTCTGGGTTTTTGTCTATTTCATGAGAAATTCACTAGCTTTTTGTCATTGATTCACTTGGTTACAATTAAATATGTAAAATGTATTTATGAATACTCACTAGCTACAGGAACTATACACAAAGTAGGGATATAGTAGAAACTAAGACAGAATGCTTTGTCTATCTCCTTGGAGTTCACAAGTTAGTGAGGAAGGCTGGCAATAAATGTGTGATCAGATTAGTGATGGACATGTCAGAGCCACAACAAAAGACTGTGAAAATGCCTGTCTGTCCAGATATCTAGTCCAATCTGGATGTTCAAGGAATAGTTTTTGGTGAAAGGATATTTGTGAAGAGTCCAGAATGAGTGGGCAGAAAAACATCAATTTACATATAAAGTAACTTTGAGAATGATTAGCAGAGAAATGGGAGTCAAAAGCAAAGATGTGGTGAAGTTATATGTTAAATATTTCACAATTAGAATTGAATCAATGGGTTAGGTGAAGTAGTATGCAAAAATCAGAACCAAAATATGTTTTTTTTTACCAAAAGTTTCATTTCATGGAAGGAATTCTGAAGACTGGGTGGAGTTGCTTTTGGAAAAGGTATTTACAGGTAAACTTCCATGTAAGGTCTCTCCTTCACTATATTGGAAAAAAACAAATCTCCTTAGCCCTTTTTAATGAAGAAACCACAACTTGAATCTGAATACCTTTGTTTACTGCACCCTTTGGTAAGCTCCCTAACTGACTCCCTGTTTTCTCCCTACAACCTCCCTTATTTTAGCTAAGTTATTTATGATGCTTTTTGAAGTCCGTGGTGAGTTAGTCATCCAGTGTGCCTCCCTTGTATATGTGGAGGTGCACATATTATTCTTAAACTTCTTTTGGATTTTTTCTCTTATTTGCCAAATGCTTGCTTGATATTAGACAGCTTAGGAGAACTCAGAGGGAATATAAATGATTTCCTTTGCACCCTAACAGTGTGCTATGAGATGTTTCTTCAAGATTTATTTCTGGACCCTCACTATAAAGGATAGGGCACCAATGATGAAGGCTTAAGAGAATGTATCTGACTGTCCAGTTGAAGCAGTCAGATAAGTAGACACGAACTATTTCTGTTATGGAATGCATCCTGTGAAAGGAGAAGGAACATGGCAGTGCAGTTAACTGAGTGCTTTTTCCCCATCGTCACTACATGCAGCTGCCTTGGATTACAACTCTCAGCATGCCTTGAAACAGACTTCCTTATTGTGAGGCAGGGTGGAAGAAGCAATGTGGGTATAAAAATAGAGGTGGAACAGAGGAGGACAGGCAATACATGTGGGAAGGCCTGGAGGGAGTCATTTGGAAAAGAGACATGGGTTAGCAATACAAGTGTAAGAGACATGTTATAATAGTCATGTGGAGATTTTGCTTCTGAGACTTTAGTGTTTTGACAGGACAAAAGCAGTTATTATCTTGACTTCATGAAGATTATATGATACATTTTTAATTTTGGGCCTCTCCTATCCTTGCACCCTGGGACAAGCCTAAACCCATTCTTATGGTTCCCTGCCAGAGGTGTCTTAGATTTGTTATAATCTTTTACATCTCAGTTGCCCTGCTTTGGGCCAAACCCTTTTGGCTGGGTATATGCCCACTAAAAGATGTGTAATTTTAGGAACTTTATTGGGAATCTGGCATTTGAAATCTTTCCTTCTATTTTCTTTCTCTTTCTCTCTGCATACCAATTAAGTATACTAAGAGCAGACTTTTTTTGCCTTAGTATGCAGATGGCCGATCCCATTTTAGAATGTGCAACCTTAATAGTGTAGGGTCCTTAGGGCCCCTCAGTCATGTGCTTAAATTTCTAGTCAGTTTTCATTTGGAGTAGAATGTTCTTGTTTAAGTGTGATAATTTTCAAAATTATTCTTTAAAACCTTAAGAGAGCCATTAAGATGTTCATCTCAATCATATAGTATTGTTTGAAAATTTTTGGTTATATTTAAATTAATATAATGTACACATGGATGCATGGGTGACTACAATGTGAATCCATTTTCACTAGTCTTTATTGTTTAGGAGCAAGCACAATTAAATACACACTGTCACTTTATGCTTATATACTTAATGTCTCCAAATCACTAGAGAACTGCCAGTGAGAGGTTAAATGTGGAATTACATCACCTCTTCTGCACAATTACTGAGGGTGGGACAGAATGTTGCCTGGAGCAGATGGCAGCATTGGAGCAATGAGGTGATTTAAATAGTTAACCTGAATGGAAAGAAGAGGTGTAGGTATAGTTATTTTAACTTTCAAGATTTGCTTATAAAATGGTATGACTTTTCTCTTGTCTTTGTCTCTGTCTCCCTTTTAATCTTTATCTGGAGGACACTGATATATGTTGAGTAGCCTTATATGACTACCCATACACCAAAACCTTGATGTTACCAATCAAAAACCAGAAAGTACCAGAGTCCCAAGGCCAGCTATAGAGACACCAAATAAATAAGCCTGAAAGTAGAAGCTCCCCCATGTAAGTCTTGAGATGACTGCAACTCATGCCCATTCCTTTAATGCAGCCTTATAAGAAATTTTAGCTAGAGGCTCCAAGTCAAACCAGGTTCTGTAAGAGGACTATCTAACAATGAACATTTTCTCTTTTCAGTTGGTGAGATTGGGGGTAATTTGTTAGGTAAAAGTAGATAAATTAGGGAATATTCATACAACCAATAATAGATATAAAATTTTCTTCCTTAAGTTCCTAACAGTATCTCATAGGATGGTTTTGTCCCTATTCTCCTTACTCCATTCAGTTACCACATAAACCACCAAATAAATAAGCTTTAATCTCATGGATATCCATTTGTTCACACCAGCTCTGCTGTACCTTACTGTTAGTCTGCAAAGTCTTCAGAAGTTCTCTTTTGTTCCTCTCACATTAAAATAGCCATTTTTAATGACCCCAAAACACTACACAGGACAGAACTTCCAAATAAAAAGAAAGAAAAGAAAGAGTTTCTGGTCAGGGTGTATGAGGTTAACGAGCACATGTGTACTCAGGTAAAAATAGCTTTTATATTTCCCATTAGTTGGCAAGTTTTTCTTCATTGGCAATACCCCTATATTTATCATCTATCAGATTTCTTTCGCCTATTGAATAGCAGCCAGCATCACTGGGTTTCAATGAAAACATGACATTAAGTCATAATGCAAGATATTTTAAAATCTACGTTGGCACCTCAGTTTCACCAAAACCCTATGTATCAAGTTCCTCTCAGCCAAATAATGTACGCTGAATATTTATCAATAAAGAAACTCCCAAATGCAAGTGGTAAATAGATATACAAGTTAAGCATTCTTGTGTTATGTCATTTTTTACATTACATATTATAGGTAAATTACACTATTACCTAGTGTTTAGGAATTTGAGTAAAATCTTGAGGTGTCTTGAGGTTCCTGAGACCACATGCTTCACACACCAATCTCCCATCTTTGGAACAAACTGTGCAATGTATGAAATTATGCCTTTTGTTTCTGGGAAGTCTTACTTCTTTTCACGAAAAGTATTCCCTAAATTGTCCTGTGACATGGCTTTCTTGTCACGCTGAATCTTTCCTGAAACAGTTTAAGCAAAAGGTAGTAGAAAGGATTTTAAGCAATGATTTAATTAGTATTACTGTGTGGTGATGAAAATGGATATGTCAGCTTTCCTTGATTTAAAATATGGCACAGCTTTACTTTTGCTAAGTATTCTGTGTAGACATTTAAATTCTTAAAGTTCTATATGTGGAACTCATTCTTACTAAAATTTCATTTTTATATCATCTTTGCAATTTTGTTATAAATAAAAAAGTACTTATTTTGAGAAATATTGCTTTAATCTCTGATAAGTTTTGTTTGAAACATGTGATTTGTAGAAGGAGTAATGGAAAAGGGATTTTTAAAATTTTACTATAACTAAAATAGCACTATTTATTAAAATAGGGTAAATATAAATGAGAAATGGGGTGCTCATTAAGAATGAAATGTTTCTCAAACAGAATATAAAAAAGTTCCCCCAAAATCTGTAGTTTATTTTCCTAAAGATCATTATCATGTAAGCCTCTATTGGTTCACAATTAAATAATGTAGTAGACAGGAAAAAAATGTTCACAGAGAGCTTTTATATTTTTATGAACATTTATTATAAATAAATGAGCATTATTTTCCCATACTTTCTCCTTGTTGGTCAATTGCAAACTGATTACTTGCAATTGTACTTGAGTGCTTAGTGACCAAAACATACAAATGCTGCTGCTGCCAGAGAAACTGAAAGTGCACAAGCAGATTAAAGGAAATACTACAAGCAAAAATTAGCCAGCATTAGTTACCCTTGCTAATGCTGCAGAAAATTGGAATGCTTGCCTCACTGAGAATTAGAAACCATTTCTGAAGTTTATTTAGAACAACCAAAAATACTTTTATATATACATAGATATAATAATTTTAGAGCATTGTATAACTCTACTTTTTATCTATGTTTTAAATTCATTTATATTGATTAGAACTAAGATTTTTTTGAAGTAAGATATTTTTAAAAATTAGATCTCAAACTTTTTATATACATCTTTATGACTGTGTAGTTAAATTTTTACGTAGAGGGAAAACATATAGGACACAAATTCTTGGATTTATAACTAGCTCTATTTCCATAAGTTTTTAATTGATACACAGTTGTCATAATGATATTCCAGGCTGTCACAAAATTATGTTAGTCAAGAATTTTCCTCTGGAAATGTCCTTAGTAAGTCACTAATAAGCCAATAGACAGTAAGTACTTTCTTGGTTGACTGACTATTCCTAGTATAGCGAATTAAAATCCAGTTTAAAAATATATTTATTGAAGATACATTTTGGTCAGTGGCATTATTTTAGATCTCATGAAGAATTAAAAATAGAGAATATTTTATCTCTATTATAAATGAATTAAATATTTATTTATATTTTGTTGACATTTATTTATGTGTCAATAAAAAAAGCACAAAGCTGAATTTTCTAAAAATTCTAATGGCGGTTAGATACACTCGGATCTCAATTAAGAAGTCATTAGCGTTTCTTGTTTCTTTTTGGTTTTCTTTAAGCCTTTGTAGACTTTATGTTTTGTCATAGCTTAACTTCCTTAGTTCTCAGACTTTTTGCACTATCTCCATAGTGAAGAATGAATGAAGGAGAGAGAAGAGGAGAGGAGAGAATTGTGAAACCAAATGCATGTTTTACATATATAGGGGAAGAATGTTGTTTGTTTTGGGGTAGGCCATAGGTATTCTTCCTAGATATTTTTGCTCTTTTCTTCCCTCTCCTGCCACCAATAACTCTATACTTTTCTTGATATTTTCAGTGTTTATGCTTACAGATGACCTTACTGTCACTATCTCTGTCAAGTGCAATTCCTCAACACCTGCTGTATAATGCTACAGGCTTCCATGCACATGTGATACCATATTGGGATGATCCAGTTCATTTGACATAATGCAAATAGGTAGAGTACATGTTGCCTAACATATTTAAACTGCATTGTATTTTGATCAAGGGAAATTTGGGGATGATTTTAGATGAAATCAAGTATAAAGATTTGTTCACCATGCTTGTTATTGAAACAAATCGAGCAAAGCAACATTGTAGAAAAACATGTCCTTCTTAGTTAAAGATAATGCTGAAACATAGATAAAATGAATAATGAGAATCTTCATATAACCATCACATATAAACACATAATTGTAAATGTATAAGCATAATATTTTAAGAAGCAGGCAGAATTTTTAGTTCGCTTTGAATCTTTCCTGAAAAGTTTTTGATTGATACATTTCTTTAACACATTAAAATGAGCAAATGGAAGATATGATCTTGGTATTTTCATTTTTGAAGCATATCCTGTATACTGAGGAGCCATGAAAGCACTTGCCATCACTTGTATGAATCTGATTTAATGTTGTTCTATCAGTTATTGATTTCTCAACTGTTAATATGAAATAGAATCAACATATAAAATAGAAATTTTAAGATCCAATTATTTCATCTATTCAATAAAAATGTTTTATGTACCTACCATTTGAAATGATTTTTCTTTTTTAGTTGTTTTGTAACTGGGTATGACTCAACTCCTTGAGGTATTTTCATCATACACACATAGGGATATAAATATATACCAACTAGCAAATTTTCTCCTATTTGACCATAATGTGATGCTGAAAACAAGGAAAATTACTTGGGAATAAAAATTTAAGATTGAAAAAAACTTTACCAAAAAAAAAAAAAAACCAAAAAAAAAAAACCTTCTATTTTTTAAGGATAGTAACTGACTATTCTTTTTCCTAATAGTAAGGAGGTTCAGGGAGACAGTCAAGCTATTCAGGTGGATCTGTGTAGTATTTGAGGAAGACAGAATCCTTTTCCAAGGCCAGAGAGAAATAACATATTTATAAATATTTCTATTGTTGGAAGTCACTAAGTAAGTTCTTAGCATAGTATTATTTTCAATAGGAGGTTAATGATCACCATCCTTAATAAAAACCATATAACAAAAACATGCTTTGTCATAAATGTTATGTTTTCTGAGTGTGAGACCATGATATTTTTACTTCTGTATAAAGCAATTACATATGCATTCCATAATCGCATAGTGCTTGCTTTGTATGTGGCAGATTTACCTTATTTTATTTATCTTCTTTCTGGAACAGTTGACATATACTCTGTGTTGCAAAAACTTAAGCCTTCACTTTGTAATGTTAGTTTCAATTGCCAGTTGAAAAAATAAAATATATACATATATATTGTATATTGTTTTATAAAGATTTCCACCTGCATAATTTGTTTAAATGATAAGTTTTTGAGGTAGAGAAATCTTAACTTTTTTATTTTCAGAAAGTGCAACTAAGTAGGTGGTCAATAAGTTTGTTATCTAATTATTTTCTAATAAATTTGTTTTACCATCAAGTAATTATCAGGAAAAAAAGGAAGCCAGCATCTACTGGAGAGGCAACTCCACTATAACATTACATGCTCCCTGGGCATGCTTAACCTTACTTCTTTAGTTTTTGAGACTTAACAAAAATGCAGCATGACTATAATACACATAAAATAACAAATTGAGTAGGAAAGAACATAAATAACATGAATTCATAAGCTGCACTTTTCTCATTGTTTATAATCAAGGTTTAGGCTTGATTAGGTGGCATGGGATGATGCAAATGGCATAACAAATCTTTATTAATTGCGAAAGATTTCTCAAAGGATGTAGATTTTAAATTCCCCTCAACAGAAATAAGAGTGTCGGAGAAGAAACTCTCATGGGTATGAGAGCTTGTTTCCAAAAAGGAGTAAAGGAAAATGGGTATTTGGAGAGGAAATGCAATTAAAGGGTTTAGCAGGAGACCCTGAAGTATACAATCAAGCTTATACTCCATGGCACCAAAAGTGATGGATTAGTTTAAAGTTTGTGGAATCAAGTAGTGGTGATGACAACATTATTTGTAGGGGTAATTTGAGGTGTAAAATCCAAGGTAGATTAGGATAAAATGGAAAAGAACTGTGTCATGATCACGATAATGAGGATGATAATACACATGTATGTTATTTTCATATATTTGTAGAACTCAGTTTATAAAATTCTTTCAATTATCTTCTTTGACTTTTATAAAACTCCATGTTTAAGGTTGTTAATAAGATCTCTTGAAATTTAAATATGAAATGATGGATCTGAAACACTTAATGGAATGGGGAACTGAATCCAGAGCCCCTGATAGCCAATCCAAGGCAGGGAAGGAAGAAAATAGCTATGTTTGATTGTGAAACAGCTGGGTAAGTCAACTTTTCTCAAGTAGGATATTCATTATTCCTTTATGAAATGATTATCAACTTGACAATATCAACTTGGATTCTTGAGTGTTCAAATTTGGTTGTAAATCTGACCAGAGGAAAATTTTGGCTATCTTAATTATCCTCTGGAAGGATAACTCAGGAAAGTTGTTAAATTTTTCACTTCATGAAGTTTTTCTTGCCGGTTGGAATAAAGATCATAGCAATTATGCACACTGTATGCAATTTCCCCAAGGAAAGGTTCCCTAACAGTGTAATGAAAACAATTGTTCTAAGCATTGATATCAATGGAAAGTTTGTCTGAGTGAAAACTAGAATCAGAGACAAACTTTCAGTATAGTGATTGGAAGTTTTAGCTCATGAAAGAAAGGAAAATATTGATGCTTTTGAAGTCCTAAATATATCACTATAGCATGTCAATTAATACGATATGCTTTGTATTGTGAAATATATGAGCACTTGAGACCGTCTGTATGCATATCATTATTTGGTACTGGAGAAGAAAGATTATCTTTTAAAATATAGTAACTGACACTTCCTACCCACAGGACTTCTACTTAAATTTTAGTGCATGATTTTATCATCAGAATAACTGGTAACTGCTTTTAGACCCATCCATTCAAGAGAATGATATTCTTACTGATTAGGGTGGTTGCATAGAGGAAATCTATTGTTGTCTGTTCTCTTAGTGTGTGCTATGCCAGCCTTGAAATATTTGGTGTAGTAAGAACAGTACATGGTTTATTGGCTCATTCTAATGGTATGCAGTTCTTTCCCTCATTTTCCATTGATAGCCAAACTATTAAAGAAACAGTTCACAAATACCAAATTAAAAGAAGTCAACTTGTATCCACAGTGATCATGGGACATTTTGGTTTCCAACTAAAATTCATTTAAGTGGCTAAGAATTAAATGTAATTTGATTATTGATAGAGGAAGTGAAAATTTGGGGCTATCTTCTACTACTTAGACTTTTAGCTCAGAAAATAACATATGCACATCCTGACAGATTCTATTTGAAATGATACTCATGAAAAACTTTCCCCCACTCCCATCATATATTTACTAAATGATATTGTGGCAAGTGAAGGGTTCTTAAATTCACCTCTAGAAGTCCAGAATGAGATTATTTGTGCTGAGAAATACAAAATGACTAATTATTCAGCATGGAATGACCAAAAATATTGTAAAAGCATTTCTTGCAAACCCAGAATTTAATAGAGCACATTGTTCACTATAAAAGACCATTGTTCTGGTAACTTTTCCAAAGTTGTATAAGCTTGAGAACACTTATGTTCATAATCACAGTCCTTCCGTTGTCCACCATGAGTTTAATTCTGTGCTAATGTTGGGGAACTTTGTTTCTTACTATGATCTAATCAGTTAATAATTTATATTCTAATTTATTAAATCTGAAAACCCAAATTTTGCTGATGATGGAAGCAATATTCAATTAGAAGATTGGAAAATAGATTCCAAACTGAACAAAGGACAATTAAAAACATGATATACATGATAGGCTTTTTAAAATTCTGAAATACCCCTCTCATTGTTTAAAGATATTTCTGTAATGACTCATAAATGTTCGCATATCCTTATGCATAATCAAAGCTGTTTATTTCATACCAGAGTACAAGCTACAGATGATTTTTCAAGTTGTTTTTTTCTCTTAGACATTTAACAAAACCTGGTCACAAATAAGCTTTCATGAAGAATATTTTTCTTATTGGTGATTTAGATTGGATCTGAGGAAACAAAGGGCAATTTATAACTTTAATTTACTAAAAGCAAGTGAATTGAATATGCTAGGATTCAATAATGGTACTGTGATACTTAACTCCAGCTGTATCTGTCTTTGTGAATGGTGATTAAAAAAGGCAAATTTGCTTACATCTTTCCTTGCTGACATGGAGGTCATTGCTTTATGGGTTTGCTTTCATTTGCTCATCCATAGTAATTTCTATTTTTGGCAACTCTTGCAAAAAATCAGATGCCCTGGATGAAAATAGATATTCTCACAGTATAATTGTAGCACAGGCAAAAGCTCCTCTACGTGGAAAAGAAAAAAAAAGAGGAAGAAGAGGAAAATGGCCAGTTTTATCATAAAACATAACCAATAGCATAATGATATTTAACATGGAGCAAACATTCCACACACTGTTCTTTGTTACCACATAAAATTGCGTTCATAATGGCCGTTCCTTGACAGGAGGTCTTTATACAAGAAATAATTTATTGCCTTACCTGTAACTGAAATAATGACTAAATCATTAAAAAAAAATGCTAGTTGCTCTTTCAGAGTAAATCTTCTACAACTTGCTACAGTGCTAATCGTAAGCATGTTATACAGTAAGTTAGCCTGAAGCTAAGTTAAGCAGGCAGATTAGGACTGTAATATAGTATCAGGACTCATAAATCAAGCGTGCTTGCAGATTTCCTTTCACTTACTGCTCCTTCTTACAGTTCAGACAAGTCATAATTACACATCAGTAGGCATTGTGAACAGAGGAATGAGCTACAACATAACGCACAATAAACCCTGTCATATAAAAGCAAACTGGATAAAATAACAGAAGCAATACTCCATTTTACAACATCACACTAAAGAATTACACTGTGCCGTTGTGTATTATTCTGATCAATCATGAATCCATCCACAATTGACAGCTCAGTGGGCAAAAATTTACCATTGAAGAATAGTTTCCAGTTTTATTATTTTCTAGTTTGATTATACACATTAAACACAAGGCTGTGCATGATTCTGAAAAGCCACAGGTACATAATATAACACTGCCCTGCACACATTGCAATTAAATAAATTCTACTAATGCTCTTTTAAAGCTTTCTTTTATTAGACATGCTTAAAATAATTCATACCGGATGAACTGTAAGTGGTTCTTTATTCATGTTTCATTAGTATTATAATTTTGAGTAATTATTCAGGTATTCTTGTTACCTTAGACCAAAGAGATGTTGACTCTGAAGTCTTTTCTGTTATTTTCAGGCTTAGATGATATTACCACTAAGCTCAGAGGACCATCCTTTATCACTAGGTTTGAACTGAACATTGAAAATGGGATTTAATGAAACATGAGCAAATATTGGTTGTTTCAATTCTAATAAAACATTTAAAAGAACTAATAAATGTAAGGTAATTGTTGAATGCTAATCTAAAATTGCTACTACCAGTTTTATTTTATAGTTGGAACTCAGCAGGTGTTGGGGGAAATATTTCTCACATTTTTCATCAAATATTGTTTTGAGAGGCACCAAGGTGTTTTTACCTACTCCACATTCATAAGAATTTAATTATGGTTAATATATTAATGATATCAGAAATATAGAAAAAAATTTTTACAGTCAGAGAGTAAATTACATGCCACACAGGAATTTCCTACCAGATGTTACTGGGTCCACATTTTAGCTATTATTCATGTGTACACAAATGAGGAGATCCTATTGAAAAATGAGGCACTGATATAACTACTTTTATTTTAACTATGGATTATTTTTAATTTTTTTTCTCTAAAGGATACTGTTTTATGGTCATTAGGAAACAGAAAGGAAGTGATGATTGACAAGAGATTGAAGAGCTGAAGAGGGTGAGAATGACAAGTATATTTTAGTGTAAACACCATTGACCTTGTGTATCTAAAAGGTCACCTGAGAGGAGACTTCATTTGACCTAGTCTCTACCATATCCTTAAAAAACAGTACCATGCATTTTATGTCTATCCATATAAGCTAATACTGTGTTTAGGCCTGGTTTTCATTAAATCCAGGAAAAAATTGCACTCTTCTGCTTCATGGAATTCTGTGGTAGCCTCTAACAGACTTCTTAACTTGTTGCATTGTAATTGTCTGCTTACTTGTCTTTTTTGAAGCCAAAGACTGTATCTTATTTCACACTCTAGCTCCATGATTAAAGAATAGAGTTGACTGACATAGGGTTGAAGTTCAAATATTTGTTTAGTCTTAGCTCAATAATAATGGTGTTAATAATTTATTAATTGTATAGTAGGCCAGCACTATCATACATGTGCTTTGGAGACTGTATATCACTGAATTTTCAATAATTTGGGAGTACATAACTGATATATATATATATTTATATGCATGTATACATGTATTATATAGACACTGTACTTACATGTACATGCATACATGTGTACGTATGGTATGTATGTGTATGCTTGTGTGTATAAAACTGCTATCATTCCAATTTTGCTTAGGTGAAAATTGCCCAAACTCAACAATTTTAGCATATAGAATATCATGAATTTTAACACAGAAAATCAATTCCAGAGACCTTGTCAGTAACCATGTCATACTTCCTACCATGGGGGTCCACCCTTTCATCTTTCAAAACCTTAGTATATCTAACTTCCTTCATCATGAAGGGATTCAAGTCAAAATGGTTGAGGTCAAGGTTTAAGAGTGGGCTGAATCCATTCAGCCAGGGTGGACTCACACTGGATCTTATGCTAAGAACTTCTTTTCAGCAGGAATTGCCATAGATAGCGCTACAGTGTCTATTTTTAGGATTGAGTTGCAACTGTCATTTCTGATGCTAAGTTCATAGCTTTATGAGGTCTGTGTTCACTTTGTAATCATCAATTTTTTTATTTGTTTCTTTTTATTTAGGTTCCAAAACTCTTAAAAATCATACATTACTTTCCACTGAGCATTCTTTGAGTTCTATAGTTGAAAACCTGTGATTTTTAGTAGATTAGTTCAGAATAATTTCTTATATTAGTGTCTTAGCTTTCTGAAATGTGGATATTATTATATCTTTCCTACCACAAATAATATTTAATTGAGGTTAAATCAAGTACTCCATGTGGTTCCATCATCAGTCAATCAATTGGGTTTAAGGTGAAAGAATGGTAGCCAGTTACTCTGTTGAAGTAAAATACCTTGTAGACAAAATGTTTAGCAGATTATCTTTTAGTCTTCATTTGTTGAAAATATGGTCTTAAGGAAATAAGGGTATTCAATGAGAGCACAGAACAGACCTAGGTTTAAGAATATGAGACTTCATATTATTCTGAACACAAATGTTTAAGAGTGTATAAATGAAATGGTTTACTACCATAACATTTCATATTTAGCAAATATTTTTCACTTTATTCCTATTGCTAAACTTTTGCGTTAACAACTGATAAATATCCTCAAGGAACTAATAACTCTATTAAAATATTTTTCTTTCATTAGCTATATTAGTAAAATTAGCTAAAGGTGAGTAGAAAATAGGAATAAAAGAAGGGAAAAGAAGATCTTATTAGATCTTATTATCTATAAATGAGGGAAATTATTGAAAAGTCTCTCCATACATATACCTACAGGTAATTTATACTTAATACCAACAGCAGCAGGTTAAATTCTAAACTGACTTCTCTCCATTAAAATGTGTATCAAGTCAACAATTTATGAATTAGTTACTTAAAATTTACAATAACTAAGGTCTTTTTCTATATGGACACATAGAAGGTTATGGAGAGCAAAGAAATTTCAAATACAGAAATTGAGAAAAGGAATTTGCAGTTCTGTCAAGCTGAGAGGTGGCATAGGGTAATTTTGTCTTTAACTTGAAATGTTGCTAACATCAGGAAGAATTAGTATAAAAAGTCTTGTGAGACATCTGTTAACTTGGTCAGCCAAATTGGAAAAAAAAAACAAAAAACTTTATAAATTTTAAATAGTCATCACTTTTCATTGGGTATCTATGTGGACAGCAAAACTGTATGAAATACAAATACAGTTGAACTTCAACTGTATGAAAAAGACATTTTGGCAATAGAAAATATCTGTTGGAATATATAGATACCAAAATAATGAGTAATTCATAGTTGATTTGTGGTTTGGAGATTATATACGTATATGCAGCCGTAGGGTTAAAAAGCCTTTTCTTTCTCATTTATTTTCATAGAAAGTGCTATTATTTAGCCTGTTTAAATAGCAACTATGCAAATTTCTCACGCTTTATGAATGTTTCACCAAAGAATTCTCAGCCAATCAATTAATTCTATTTATTTTTTCCCCTGATTGTCAGCAGATGAGTATCTAGTGAGAATGGTTCTTTTTTTCTTTTTCTCCTAAGTTGGTTTGTATAGAACACTAGCTCCATTTCCTGTAGAAAAGTCTTTTGGGAAGGGGGAAAATATTGTAGCATATGAAAGGAATTGTTTTCTCCTTCTGGAAAGTTAACCCTTTCTTTGTCCTACTTCCTGTCCCTTCATAACTGGGGTCTGGAGGACGGAGAAATATGGCATAACAACTTCAGAGTGAAAAGTGAGCTTAATAAAAATTAGTTGCATACTGCATGTATTTATTAGGCTTTGGAGTTTGTATTTATATCAAAATGCCCCCAAGTTTTGTTTACAGAAATAGCTTCAAGTACAGAAGGCTAAAATTAAATTTCTGAAATGCAGACTCTCAAGTTTAGTGGAACATTTGAAAGTAATGGACACATAGATGGTACTTAAAACTCTGAGCCTGAATAAGTCCCTCAAAGGAATGAGTGTAGGTGAAAAGAAATGCATACAATGTGGTCCTGCAGAGCCAAATGTTACGTGGTTGTGAGAGAAGAGAAACCAGTTAAAAATCCGGTAAAAAGCAAAGAATTAGAGGTGTGTTGTGGGGGTGTTAAGAGTTTAAGGGAGTATGGCATACTGACCTGGAAACCAATAAAGGAAAATGCTCCCATTAAGTATGATAAAAACAGAACCAGACAGTAGAAATAGCAATGGAGAAATTATGGCTGTGAAATGAATATTATTTTTGTTATTCCTGTGACTCAAACCATTCCGTATACCTATCACAAGGTGTTTTTATGAATGAATACATGAAAACAGGCAAACAAATGGAAACTTAAGGAGGTATGCCAAATTTTCTTATATCTTTTGAGGAAAATGGAAGAGTTTGATTTAATGGGCAGATGTAGGCCTCAATCCAAAGAGAAAATATGCATGGTAAGGTAAAAATCTGGTAATCTGTTCAGGGCAGATTATGCCATAAATCATTTTGAGGAAAAAAAAGACAGAGTTTCAGTTCGAAATGATTCTAACAGAATCATTTAACAGACATTAATCATCTAACAGACCTCAGAAGTTTGTAGAAAACAATATCTCTGGTCTAGTATCTACAAATAAACTCAGCATCCACACAGTTTCACCAATGTAGGTTGAGATTATCCCCCTAGACAACAGAATCTGAATTTTTGCAAGGTTGTTTTAGCATCTAGATACCATGTTATCCTTGAGCATGTGTGTGGCCCATTGTCCACTTGGCAGCATTCACAGTGTTGTGTTTTTTTCCCACAGTGCCATCTTCTGTCTCTCAGTTTCCCTTCAGGAAAATGGTGGTGATGTTCAGCCTGCCAACAAATATTGGGGAGTCTAATTAATCTCATCTGAAATGGGAAAAAAAGTGGAAATGCTATTTACAATGTGAGAAATGGAAAGTTAGACATGTATTGAATTTCTTTCCCTTATAGATGATCACTAATTTAATGACAAACTATTTATGTCAAATATTTTACTTTAGTTCAAAATATGCACTCAGAGGGAAAATGAATAACTTTAAACTTAAGATGTTAAATAACTATGGAAAATATGGCAACAGCACTAATGATTGGAATGTTCCCACAGTATCAGTCACGGTAGGATTTTTTTTTTTTTTTTATGGTATATGAAGCAGTCAGCTAACAACATACCAAAAGTTTTTTGTCAAATAAGGGAGAATTAAGACTTTGAAAGGAATGATGTTACTATGTAGAAATGAAGTTATCTAAGCAAAGCCTTAACCAGAAAGAAATCAAGGAAGGGAGGTGAAGAGAGGAGAAAAGATTGTGTTCAGTAGTTGGGGACTTGATAAGTGTGGAGGGCAATGCAAATAAACTAAATTCCCAAGCAAATTCATTCAAGACTCTTGGCCTGTGAGGTGTAAAAGAAAACAGTAATCTTAAAGCACCAAGTCCACTTATGTAATTTTTGTCACTAACCTCATCGTTAGGATGTTATGTGTGGTAGTTACAGGCTAAACTTTCATGTGCTAGTTGAAAAAACTGTGAAAAGCTCTAATATTAAGCATAGAGTCTAGTTGTTTGGAGATTTCTCACTATGGCTAACATACGTGTGTGAAGTCCTTGATTATGTGTCTGGCATGTTTTGTTTTCTATCTAAAAGTCTTTTAATTACTCTTTGATGTGCTATATAGCTGAAACTAGGTAAAGGCAGGAAAAAAGGCAGTAAAAATGTTTACTATAGATAAGAAGAGACACCTGTAGTAAGGTTTCTAATCTTGCTCCAGGGAGATTGGTTCTCATTAGGAAATTATGTTTAGAAGCAGTCTTAAAAGAAAATATTTATGTTTGAAATCATAAAGACACAGTTTTAAAAGTACATTTATTTTTCCTGTGTGAAATCTTCAGAGAATGTTATGCTATTTGATGTAAGGAGAGGAGAACCTATATGTAGAAGGAATTTCCAATTACAAACATGTGGACCTTTTGCTACACACTATGCTATAACTCTATCTGTAAACGAGTTTGCCTTCAAACAGAATTTCCTAACTAAATGCTTTTATGCCAGATATAGCCACAGCAGTAGCACATTTGTTTACCCAGTGTCTCAGATATATTGAATTGATTAAAAACATTTAAAAATTGAGGGACTTCACATTTAAAAGTCTAAATTCAGAAAAAAAAAGTCTTTATGAGCTGGTAACTGTAAACACACATTGTTGCTTGGCAGCAAGCAAGGGGAGTTCATAGCAACTGTCTTTTCCATGAGGTAGGTAGCCAGTCTCCTGATCTCTGAAGTCTCTCTCCCTGTTTCTCTTGAAACAGGTAGACTTCACTCATTGACATTTCCTGCTTGACAATTTTTGGTTTGAGTTTGAAATGACACTCTTCATGGGCCCTAATAACCTTTGACAAAATTTGACTTTAGATATCATGTTTTCACAATAAAACTGTAATATAATGAGGGTTCAGTGCAGCTGATGAAATGGGAGCAAGATTTTGTATACTAATTGTAATTGACACTTCATCAAGGATTAGTATTCTGATAATATTAATAGAGGTATCCCTTAAGTAGAAACAAGGAAGGTAATGCTGATTATTTCATATAAGACTTCTTATATTGACTAAAAGGACAAAAACAAAGTTGAAATTAGACCAACACTTGGCCATAAGAAAAAGGATCATTTAAGTATGAGAAATAGGAAGTTATTGAACATGGTGAGATGTAAACAAAGAAAACATCATAGTAAAATGAATTTTAAAGGCATATATATTAAAAGATGGAATAGTCTCAAACAAATAGCATAGATTTAAAACTGCCACTATTCCATTTCTAAATAAAATAAAGCAGATTTTTAGAAATATAAAATGATCATCTGTTATTTTTTCTCATTTGAACCAGATTTCTTGGATTAAATTGCTATTTAAGTTGAATTTGATAAAGATAAAATCCATAAATGCATGCAGAATATATTCATAACAATATTGCACCTTGCGGAAAAAGTAGATGAAGTAGATAATATGATATTTTTTTATTGGACCAATAAATAAAAGGCAATTCTCAAGCCCCAAAGTCTCAAGTACATTTTCACTTTAAATGAACACACTCATGAAGCATTTTATTGCAACATTTTCTTGTGGGAATATATAGGTAAATGGCTGCAAGAATGCGAAAGTGCATTATAAAGTATAAAGCTCTCTTTAAAAATGCTTCATGCTTCTAGCATGCAGCTGGAACCTGTACTTACTTCTGTTTGCCATAGTAAACAGTTATCTGGCAGAATTAAAATGAATTGCAGTGGAAAGGATCAGTAAATATCCCATCACATGTGGGAAATGATTGAACCTACAGATGACAAAATTGCTGAATTAACAGCAATACTAATAAATATAATTATATGCTCATAATAATAATTTGCATAATTATTATACAGTTATACCTTCAGTTATATAATTGTATTTCTAATAGCTAACATTTATTGAGTACATACTATGTACCAATAAGTACTTTACATGTATTAAGTAATGTAATCTTCAACCCACCTGGGTGTTAGAAATTCTTATTTGCATTTTAAAGATCGGGAAACTGTGACAGACAGAAGCTATCTGTGTTATTTGTCGCTATGGAAGTTATTTGTGTTGAAACATGAACTTAGCCAATAGGGATCCATGGCCCATGCTTGATTAGATGGAAAATATCAGGGTGAAGGACAATGAGTTGCTATGAAATTGAATCCCCACTCTTCCTCTCTTGTTGTATTGCCCATGGCAACTCCTTAATTGTTCTGTTAGAGTTTTATCCCTTGAATCTAAGAAAAACAAGTCAGTATGTTGGTAACAAATACTAAGTAAATTAACTTTATAGCACTGTTTATGAACCTAGGTGTCCAGAAATAGGGGCATTCACTATTAATATTATTGTTATTAACAATTTTCACAGTATTATTAACAGTCATGGTAATTGGTTAATACCTAGCACAGTGATTTACAGTGATAACATCATTTGATTTGGGGGAAAAAAGTGAGGGGATGGTTAATGCTCTTCTTATAATATCTTGATATTATTGCCAAAAATAAAATAAATGTTATGGTCTGAATAAAATGACAAGAGTCTAAATGGCATACACAGTATTTGATGGATGCCCAAGATATAGTAACTGGTCTTTCAGAATCCAGTCCTTTAAAAGCTAGCTCTCCATAGCAAAACATTACCGTTTTTCTTCACATTTCAGACAAGATTGCGTGCATTCAGGGTGGTATGGCTATAGATATTTTCCTTCACATTTCAATTGAATAATTATTTTAGGAATATTCTTATGATCATAAAAAATTCCCAAATAAAAACTAGTAGGCAGCAATTTTCAAATAAAACTTGCCAAATAGCACATGATGGCACTAGTCTGAGAGAGGTACCTCATGCCACCAATGCTTTGGGACAGGGGAGTGTGGGTAGTTAGGACAGATGGTTAAAGTGTGACAACAGAGAACCACTGACATTAGGGAAATCTTCTCTTACCCCAGTGCAAGCACAGTAGTTGAGGAGGGGAAAAGGTGTTGGAGGAGGGGAGAATGAGATTGAGAAAGAGCCAGAGACAAAAACTGTAGCTTCAGAGGCATCCCAAAATCACCAAATTTGCAGAATGCACTATGTGATTTAAAACAAAGAAAATATGGAACTTCTAAATGAAAATCAGAATTACCAGTGGGGAATGGCATTTCAAAAGGTGTCAGCAGAGAAGGTCTCAGACAGAGGTGGATCTCTATTTGATGCCAAGTGGAAAACTCTGTAAAGTGATGCTGTATACTAGATGATTAAAACCTACAGGAAAAGAAAACACTGGCATGATTGAAGTTACAGGAATTTATTACATCAAATAATTTCTGTTGTGTTGCATGGGGTCTTAAAAGTAATAATCTGGGTATGTCTATATAAATCCTCCAAAAATTAGACCTCTCAAATTGTCACTAGACTGTCCAAGGTAGTCGAGTGCAAAACAATTACACCTAAAGATGAAAGTTTTGTATATGATGTATAAAATTCATTTGCAAAAATAATTATTATTTCTATATGCCAAGTAACAAAATAGAAACCCATTAATAATGCACATAAATATATAATAAATCTAGGAATAAAACTAATCAAGGATACAAGACCTGTATGAAAAAATATGTACTTTCATTGAGAAATTGAATATTTAATAAATGAAAAAGAAATCTATGCTCTTGTATATGATGAATATAATATAAAATCTTCCTGATGTAGCTCCATTTAACTTTGACATACTTTATGTCCATTTGGGAAAATGTCCTAAATATTTAAAAAAAAATCAGGTAATGAAAGCAATTAAATTCTGAGAATGAAAGATAATGAATGGAGGGTTCTCACTAAAAACTATTTAAATATACTAATTGATAACATTCATCATAGTGAGGAAATGACCTATGGTTAAAGACGAAGAAACATACTTGAGTGCATGCATCTATGGGGTGTGTGTGTGTGTGTGTGTGTGTAGAATATATATCTGTGCTATCAATGGTAATATCCCTTTAAACTAGTGGTATAGAGATTTTAAACATAATAACATGATAATGAGGAGCTGTATTAAATAAAAGTACTTTCTTTACTTGAAAATCTGTAATTTTGAGATGGATATGAAAATTAAAGGTAAAGGGGTTATTACTAAAAAAATCAAACAGATATAACCTCTGATTATAAAGTTGAATGAGTTTAATAAGTCAGGAAAATAACAGATGTATATCTTTTATCATATAAAATTCATTTGTATTTCTGATTGACAAAGTACAACCAAGCAAAAATCTTACCACAACATAAAAGACAAAGGACAAAATGTAGAAATATGTGTTTACGTGTTTTAAATGAGTAGCATTTTTGTTTGTGTTTATGAAATTCATCTTTATTCCAAAGTCTGAGTTTTTTTTTTTTTAATATTAAATCACTTCATTGATGTTTTTCTTCCCACCACCATCCCTTATGGCTCTTTGATTATTCCTTCCTACCTTGTCTCTCTTAACATTAGAAGTCTCACTTCATTTATTAGTGTCCATTAGTTTTTAGAAATACTATTGTGTGGTGGAATTTCTCACTACATAAATGTCCAGAAATTATCAGACATTTTGACTTGCTTAACTACACATAATTTCCTTGAACGTCTACAATTTCCTATAAATGGCAACAGTTCATCTTTCCTTGATGGCTGAATAGTAGTATTTCATTGTGTGGCTATACCACATCTTTTAAAAGAAACCTGTTGATGAGTGCTCAGATTTCCTTGTCCTAGTTATAAATAATTTTGAGATAAGCATAGTAGAGCATATAAATTTTTGAGTCAGTGATTTTATGTTCTTTGGTAGTTACCCAAAAGTGGGATTGTTGAGTCTTCTAATATTTCCATTTGTAGATTTTTAAGGTAAATAAAGATTAATGTAATGACTGACACAGTACACTCCCTCCGACAATAGAGTTTCACTTTCTCTGCATCTTCTCCATCACTTGCCATTGGAGTCTTTGTATCAGGCTATTCTCAAGGACATGAGATGATATCTCATTGTGGTTTTGTCCTGAATATACCTTTTTTAAAGCAATGGGTGTTTTCACATGTATTGATTTTTCTTCTGGATATTCTCTTTGGAGACTTGTTCAGATCTCCTGGTAATTTATTAATTGGGTTTTGTGTTTCTGTATTGTTGAAACTATATTGCTTTGCTTGGTATACCTTGGATGTTAAACTCTTCTTTAGTTGAAATTTGTTGACTATTTTCTTCCATTCAATTAGATGTCTTTTTAACCTACTTAGATTTCTTTCACTGTGTAATACCTTTTTAATTTTAGTTTCACTTTTATTTCCCTTGCCATAGAGGTTGAGTCTCTTATCATTGATGTCATGAAATATATCACCAATGTTTTCTACTATATATTTTATTGTTGCAGGTCTTATACCTAGTTCTTTCATATATTTAGATTATTTTATTTTATTTTTCTGAAAGAATTAGAGAGTGAGCCTACTTCCTTCTTTCACACATGCTGTCCAGATTTCTTTCACCATATACCTCAGGTATGACTTGGATTCCCTTCTTGAATTATGTATTAATATATGTGCAAACTTACTTCTGGGACTTTTTATGTGCCATTGCTCCATGTGTCTATTTTATTTCCAGTACTGTATTATCTTATATTATTTACCACTGCTTAATAGTATAGTTTAAAAAGCCAGGTTTTATGGTGCTTCTGTTTTTTTTTTTTAATCAGAATTTGTTTTGTTACTCAAAAGTTTTTGTGGTTCCATATAAATTTTAATATTTTTTTGCTAAATTTCTTGGAAGAATATTTTCGGTACTTTAGTGATGATTAAATTGAATTTACAAATCACAATCAGTAGAATATTCATTTTGTCTATAATCATTGTCCCTATCTTTGACCATGGAACGGCCTTCCATCTCTTTCTCTCATGATAAAGGCTTGTAGTTTTCATTGTGTCAGTTCTTTACTTTCTTCTTTAAGTTAATTCCTAGGTATCTGATTCTTTTTGAAGCAAATTTGAAATGGTAATTTAATTTTTAAAATTCCTTTTCTGACTGAGATCCCAGTCATCCAGCCTGCCACGCTCCTTTCAGGGTTCGGGGAGTGCAAGGTAGAGGGGGCCCTGCCACCTGCCAGGGTGGTAGGAAGCGGTTGGTGCACCCCCCACCCCCATCACCATACCACGAGGTGGCCAGGGAAGGTGGGGGTAGCCCCATCCACACACCCTGTTCAGCCATTTTGCTGGGCACTGAGCTCCCAACCATCCAGTCTGCCTCACTCCTTTTGGGATTTGGGAGTGCAGATAGGGGGGGAGTGGCTGGAGGCACCCCCCTAGTCACTGTACCGTGAGGGGCTGGGGATGGCAGGGGTAGAGTAGCCCTGCTCACATGCCTGGTTCAACCATGCTGCTGAGAACTGAGTCCTCCAACCCCCACTGGATGTGTGGGCTGGTGGAGAGGAGGAATTGGTGGAGAGTAGAGGGTGGTAGGGGTCATTCCCTCTGGTCTTCTCCAAACCCAGTCAACCCTCACCAGGAGCAACTAAATCAGCAATTCAATGACAGTTGCACATGAACACAGAGGTGAAAAACAAATAAGTATTCCGGAACAATGAACGTGTCAGATCCATGGGACACAGGACTTTAAGACTGATTATAGAGATAAATTACCTTAGAAATACAACCACTATGATCTACAATGATGGGAATGGAATTTCCCATTCAAAAATGCCTTCAGCATGATCAAAGGAGCCTCCCACTCTAGGGGGTGAGGAAAACCACAGAGGGGGCAGTGGCCCCACAACAAACTGGACCAACCATCTGCCAAGGCCTATCTCAATCAAAAAAATGGGTACACAAACTTTGGCCAGGAGAAACACTCCCAACGCCAGCAGCGAGAACTACAAAACAAAGAAGGAGCAAAATATGAGAGAAGTGGGCCAGAGCAGCTGACCAGAAAAAAGGAGGAGGCACTTAAAAAACACAATCATGTGTGAACTAGTGCCAGCAGCAAAAAGACACTTGGAAATCTAAGCACAGGCCACTGTGTCCCAGGAAACCACGTCCACATGGGACAAAAGGACATTGCTACAGGAAAGAAGAGGAAGAACCCAAAGGACTAAAAATTAAACAATAAATGGCTGTGAAAGAAGAGATGGAGAGACCAGGGTGGTGCAATGGGGGAAGGGGGAGGAACACCCAAACGGCAAATATAAACAAAACATTCAATAAAAATATGTTATTAAGAAAAATAAAAATAAAAAATAAAATTTCTTTTCTTTCTCATTTATTGTTTGGGTAACATTTTTAATAAGTAAAGAACTCCTATAATCTAATAATGACAAAGTGAATACAAAAATAGAAAAGTAGGAGAAAGCATTATAAAACTTTTGAAAGTGTATGAAAAAAGATTCAACTCTCTTACTAAGGCATATATTGGTTTTTGGTTTATCAAATTAATGATTTTTAATGATAACATTTATTTTGGTTTAGGATAAGGAAGTTTAATACTTTGCCAAGAGCAAGGTAAATTAATACAAACTTTCTGGAGGATAATGTAGTAATATATTTTATAAGGCAGAAAGGAACATAGTCATTGACCCAATAATTCCATTATTTCTAAAGAAAAAAAAAATCAGACAGTTATATAAACGATTTTCATTATAATATTGTTTATAATAATAAAAAAACAGCCTAAATGTTCAACAATATTGCAACATATGATAATAAACTTTATACAATTGAATATCACAAATGAAATTGAGTTTCTGGTGTGAAAATGTGTATTTTTTATAATAATGCTTTAAAACAACTTAACATTAAATATAGATAAAGGGTATAGCATGCATATAGACATTTTTACATGCACTTGTTCTTACATATATGCCCAAACATGAGACATGTTTGCACTCCACATAAGTGTATACATATGTGCATATATACTCACTATAAATGCATACCATCTTTAAATTTTCATGTAGATCTGTGTAATATATTTTCAAATATCTGAATATATGTGTGTGTATATTCTCAAATGATATAGCTCATAGCTACATGATTTTATTCTGTGTGTCAGGAATAATGATTTGTATATCTTCTTTATTGTTTTCTATATGTTTAAACTTTTCTATAATATGCATATTACTGTGAAATGAAATAATTATTGTGAGCAATTAACCTATCATGAGTTAGGAAGTAATATTTTGATTCTTTGACATATTCGATCAGTGAGAATCTGATTTGGTTTTTTGTTTGCATGAAAATAAAAGTGCATTTCTCATTTTAATCAACTCTTCCATCAATCCCTAATATTGTTGAATATATTGAACTGTTTTGTCAGTGATGAGCTATGGAAGGTAACTGTAGTTCCGCAACTGGCTTGTTCTTAAAGTGTCACTTATTGATAATGGAATATGATTCATTGGCCCTTTCCAAAAAGGAAAGATTTGCAAATCTGGGAAGAGAGTTTAAGACTGACTCAAAGTCCTAGTAAAGGAGTGAAATACGATTCCTTTCCCCCAAAACTACAATGAGTCACAGTGCTCTTTGAATTGATCTTGAATTCTTGGTGAATATTATCCATTCACAACATATCAACTTTCTTTGACTGCAGTGCACATCATCTTCGCCTAGTGAGAACCCTAATTTGCTTTAAATTGCCAAAGTGCTCATTAAGGAATACTTAGTAGCTAGAGTTTGTACATAATATTTGAAAATCAACCTTAATTTTTCTGCCTGAGATGAACACTTGGATTCCATAGTAAACATAATCAGAGATTTACAGAAACCTAGTGAACTCTGTTTATTATATTTGCCTGGAGTAGTTACAGAAAAGGTCAGAGGTCCAACGTCTTCACACAGAGACAGATCATGTTCTAGCTGGTTCTGAGAAGGAGAAAAACAGTAGGTGATACTTTAATGAATGGCTTATCATGTGAAACACACTATGTGATAATAGCAGTGTTTGTAAGGCAAAAAGGATATTTTTTTATTTTCTTTTTTGAAAGAATTTAGTCAGCTTTATATTGCTTTAGTGCTTATATCTCAATGGTAGAAGATAAAATGAAATGTTTAATATTTTTAAATTCTTCAAATTCTAAGTAACTTTGATTTAATAGACTGGACTGGAACTTTCATTTTATTACTTTACTTAATTGTATTGTATCAAAACTGGCATTTAAAAAATTATGTACCTATGTTCAAAGATTTTTGATATCTTGAATGAGTTTTGTTGAGTTGACTTTAAGAAAAGAAAAAGAAGAAGCCCCCAAAAGGTGGAGGTTTCCTTGTGAAACTGATCAAACAACGTAAGAGAACTTGTGGAGCAACAGCAGGAATGTGCAAATGCAATTTTCTTTTTTTGTGAGTCCCTTTAGCAAAATATGGTGAACCAATTAGAATACTTACCTTGCAGATCCTTTTGATAGTTCTACACTCTTAAGAAATCCAATGATGGTGATGTTGCTGTTAGCAGATCACTCTGTGTGTAGCAAGATGTGTGCAAGTGGACAAAAAATAATAATAATTGAGAAGATAACTTCATAAAGCAATAGATCAATAGAATAGAATGCAATGAGGAGAAGGAGTCCAAATGTAATAAGGATTTAGTAAATGATAGAGGTGGGTGTTTAAATCAATGAAAGAAGGAGGATCTAGTCCATCGTTGGTGTCAAGAAAATTGATTAGGTCTTTGATGCAAAGAAAATTGCATTTCTATTTCACATAATATCAGTGCCAGGTGTATTGAGAATTTTTGTGTAAATTTAATTCTACAAAATAAGTCAAATTATATAGCAATAAAATATGCATAAACTCAGAATAGAGAGAATACTTTTAAGTGTAAAATAGTTAAAAGTCTTAAAAGAAAAAAATATATTTGTCAATGTATATGTAAAATTTTTATACATTATAATAATTAAATGATTAAATGATAGACAATAATCTATAGATCCATTTGCAAAACATTAATCCCTACTAAGAAATTAATACTTAGAATAAAAGTTTTTATTATTTTTTTCAATAATTGTACTTACTTTATCAAAATATACAGATATATGGATAGAGATATTTTCATATAGAAAATAATTGCAGCATAGGTTAGAGAAAAATACAATAGAAATATTCAAATTAAACAGCCAGGAATGAGCTAAAATGCTATTTAAATACTACTTGATAGTTCAAGGGAGCATTTAGTATTTAAGGACTACACATGATTTTTAAGTATGAAATTATCAAATTCATTAAATATACATTATGTATATAATTTATGTGTTGTGATGCATATATGTGGGTCAGTGGTAGAGAGCTACAAACACATGTATCAACATGTAAGAAGAAAATATTAGAAACTGAAATCTTAAATATTTTCTCAGATTGATATACAGATTTTTACCCTCTTTTTATACCCTTATATAAGTTTTTTTTGCAACAAAATATGTCATTTTTGTAATCATCAAAGGGACTATAGTAATTCCCTTTTTAATATAGGATTTTGAGTATGTATTTTTTTATGCTGCAAGAATTGTAGTATTGACAATGCAAGTTAGAGAAACCCAGAGCATTCTGTCTCCCTGTAGCCTCTCACCTGACCCCTAAATAAAATTAAAAACTGACTCCAAGGGCAAAGATATTATCCAGATTCTTCAACTTTCATTTGTCAACTGTACTCATCATTAAGTATTTCTGATATCTAACTCTCTATAAATACATCTGTTTCTAAGAATGTTCTAATGAGTAAGATAAATGAGACACACTGAAATGTTTTTTTACTTTTCTTTTACTACTCAGAACATATTTCCATTTTGAGATTTTTCTACTTTGCCTGTCTAAAGCTTCAGTTCTGTCAGGGGGGACGTGACAGTTCTGGTTAAATGAAGACACAACATGCAGTGGCCACTGTACATGTCTTATATAGAATATTCATAACTCCTTTGCAAAATAGGTGTTATTATCTCCCACTTTTCAGATTGCACAATTCAGAGTTCAGGATCCTGGAGGGAAGAATGCAGTCTGTCAAGCACTATCCCAAATAGTCTTTCCTTTCTGTAAAAATTTTTTCTTATCAAAGTTTTTAATAATCATATAGAAGTAAAAGAAAACAAAGGCAAATCATCTTAAACTGCTGCATGGTGTGGATTTGCAATCAGTTGAATATTTTCTATAGTTTTCAAGGCCAGTCCATCCCAAGTCCTATGATACACCACAAGTAGGGGACAGTATGAATCATATTATTTAAAATCTGTTTTGTGGCTCTTGAAATCTCCAAGGGAGAGTGCCCTATGTGTTTTGTAAGCTTCTGTCACTTAGTATTAAACTCACATCTCCTCATTGTAAGTGAGGAGATGCATCTTTAAATGGTCTTAAATTATTTAAAAGGTGGTCATGGACAATGTTTCTTGAAAGGGACAGTACTTTCTCCAAGTTATAGGAAATATGTGTAGCAGTGGCTCAAATAAGTTGAACACATTCTTTTTTGCCTCCAAAAGCTTTTCTCCAAATAGGAAACTGACTTTTAAAATGCTACTTCATGAAATAATCAAAATTTACTGCTTATTTTAATGTGGTAAAAAAGTATCCTTGAAAAGTAGAACTAGCAACATAAAATGGGTTGAGAATAGCCCTTTGTGAGACCTGAGATAGAATAAATTTGAACGCTCCTTTTTGCACACATCTGAACCCCTCTAGGTTTGTTTTTGCCACCCTGCAGCAGCCTAGTTGGTCTTGGTTTTCCCCATCTGCCTCAGCAAGACCTTATTCTATTGGCCTCGGTGTTATTAGAGTTCTTATTTGTTTGTTTTCAGTTGTCAAAATCTAACCTCTGTTTAACCCTGCAAGTCCTTTTTTTATTTCCACTGACACATTCTAATTTGTTTGAATTTTTAACCCCTCTACCTCACTTCCATCCATTTAAACCAAGGGAACGTTTTACATACTGGTTTGAGTATCTTTCACATTGAAAAGAAAAGCTATACATTTCTAAAACACATGAATTTGACAATTTTGTGCTTCAAAGGATATTAAAGTGATTTTATTTTATTAACTGTCATTAATTTAATAACAATATGTTATGTGTGAATGTATAGTAATTTGTTTATATAATAATACATGCCATATTAGTAATTTTAATAAAATTTGGTCAGCTTTATTAATAGCATAGTTATTTACAGCATGACCAGAGTAGACTAGCAGGAATAAGCCTGGAGAAATCAGTGTTATATGGTAGTTAAGAATGTGAATTCTGGAATTAGAAATATGACTTTTTCCTACTCTGCTACTTACTTGCAATGTGACTTAGGCAAGTTATTTATATTTTGTGCTCTTTTGTTTATTCTTTTATAAATTGATAAAATAATATCAATCTCAAATCTTTTTTAAAGGATTAAATAAATATGACTGTGACAAATAATCTCTTTTCAATAATATCAACTACTAATATTTTCTTAGTTTTTATGCATCATCTGAGATGTCTGGGATATAAATCAATTTCTACCTAAAAGTATCACTTCTACTTAAAAGAACTTAAATTCTATCCGATGACACAAAATATAAACAAATCAACACAATATGTCATGTTTCTAGTTAGCATGGGGATTCAAAATATCAGAAGTTTATTGAAATAGTAAACTTACAATATTTAAAACCATAAAAGTAGACCTATTTCCTAGTTTATAATAGGAAGAGGTAAATATAGATATCAGATGAGACAGCTTATCTATCTCATCACTCTTGATATCTTCTTGCACTGAATAATTTTTGTTGTTGTTGTTGTTGTGAAATACAGAATAATTGTCATTATTCAACCCATTATACCCCAGTAACACTCCTAATCACCTCTGGTTGTGAAAAAAAAAACATGTATCCAGACATTGCCAATTATTCCCTGGGGAACAAAAATCACCTGTGGCTTAGAACCACTAAATAGAAGAAAAGAACCTGAAATGAAGATAATTCATCATGGTAGAAAAGGGAATGAAAATACTCATTGGATAAATGAATTTGGGGAGAAGGGAAATGATAAAGTTCATGGTCAATGAGACAGAGGAAAGTATAGTTAGAACTCTTTGATATGGTGAGTTCTAGGATACCAGGTCCTTTTACCTTCACAAGTGAATATGTAGTAAAGTGTTGCTGAAAATTGGTGCTGAAGGAAGTCTTAATTTGCATTTCCCTGATTATTAGTGATGTGGAGCATTCTTTTATATGCCTATTAGCCATCTGTAACTCCTCTTTGGTGAAGTGTCTTTTTAGTTCTTCTCCCCATTTTTTTGACTGGGATTTTTGTTTTGTTTTTGTTGGACTGTAGGAGCTCTTTGTGAATCTTTGTTATCACACCCTTGTCACTTGTCTGGAGGGCAAAAATTTTCTCCAAGTCGGTTTGGTTTCTTTTTGTTGTTTATTGTCTCTTTTGCTGAACAGAAACTTTTTAGTTTGATATAGTCCCAGCTGTTTATATTTTCCTTCATTTTTTTGCCAGCAATAATTGTTTCCCAAAATGGATTTCTAAGGTAAAATTCATGAAGGATTTTGCCCAGGTTTTCTTCTATGTATTTCATAGTTGCAGGTCTCACTTCCAGGTCCTTTATCCATTTTGAATTGATTTTTGTACAGGGTCTGAGGGTGTTGCCCTGGTCCTATTTTTTACATGTTTTGATCTAGTTTTCCCAGCACCATTTTCTAAAAAAGCTATCCTTGTTCCAGAGTATGTTTTTTGCCCCTTTGTCAAAGATTAGTTGACCATATACGTGTGGTTTTATTTCTGGGTATTGGATTCTGGTCCATTGGTCTGTTTGTCAGTTTTTGTACCAGTATCATGCTGTTTTAAATATTATGGCTTTGTAGTATAGTTTGAAGTCTGAATAGTAATACCTCCATTCTCTCTTCTGTTTGTCAAAAGAGTTTTGGCTATTTGGGGTCTTTTGTTCCAAATGAATTTCAGTAATTTTTGTTCTATCTCTTTAAAATATGTCATTGGGATCTTTATTGAAATTGCATTGAATCTGTAGATTGCCTTTGGTAATATGGCCATTTTGATAATGTTGATTCTTTCGATCCATGAACAGGGAATATCTTTCCTCTTTTTTTTTTTTCATCATCTTCTATTTCTTTTAAGAATGTTTTATAGTTTTCTTTGTACATGTCTTTTATTTATTTTGTTAGGTTTAGTCCCAAGTATTTGATTTTCTTTGGTGCAATGGAAAATGGAGTGTTTTTTTTTTTAAT
The DNA here is from genome assembly GCA_004024945.1 of Uropsilus gracilis. Lineage (NCBI taxonomy): Eukaryota > Metazoa > Chordata > Mammalia > Eulipotyphla > Talpidae > Uropsilus > Uropsilus gracilis. The sequence goes on from PVHY01001339.1 coordinate 77,286, forward strand.
TTCTTCTTCGTCTGATTGAGTCTTTGCATATATGAATGCTACAGGAAATGAAAATTAAAACCAACCACACTGAGATACCATCTTACCATCTTAAAATGGCCCATGTGAATAAAAAAGACAACAAGTGTTGGCATGGATGTGGAAAAAAACTCTCACGCTGCCGGTGGGAGTTCAAACTGGTTCAACTACTATGGAAGACTGTTTGGAGGACCTTCAAACAATTGAAAGTGGAGTTACCATTCAACCCAGCAATCCCACTACTGGGAATCTACGCAGAGGACATGAAAACACCAATTTAAAAAGACACTTGTACACGCATGTTTATTGCAGCTCTCTTTACAATTGCCAAGATTTGGAAACAAACCAAATGCCCCAAAACTGA
>PVHY01001339.1:77767-122067 GCA_004024945.1 Uropsilus gracilis
AAAAAAAACAAAAAAAAAAAAAGAAAAGGAGAAATACAGAATGGTCTCACATATATGATGGATATAGGGAAAAACAAACAAACAAATAAGAAAAAATAAAAACAACCAATGGGACTGAACAATGGAGCGAGAGAGGAGGAGGGGGAAGAAAGTGGGGGAGGCAAAGGGCAAAAGATTAGGATAGTTGACAGGTGTTAGTGAAGTGGGAAAGCCCGGGGGTACACAATAATGCAATAATGTAATATAAATATAAATACACACATATATGCAAATTAAAAAAATAAATTAAATTAAAAAAAAAAGAGCAACCATCACAGAGATAGTTGACATTCTCTGTGGATATCTCTTCTACTCTATTCCCCATTATACATTCCCAGAAATAATAATCAGTACAATGGATTGGATGTTTGCCATTCCAGTTGGTATTTGAAACTTTTAAATCACACATCAGTAAATAATATATTATTTTGCAAGATTACAGTTTCATAATTATGGTATTGTAATATGTATACCTATCTATGTAACTTGCTTTCTTCCCACAAAAATATTTTTTTAAATTATTTTAAAAAAAATTTCCTAACTAGGATATTGGATAACATCCTCATTTATTTTATTATTTCATCCAAATTTCAAGTTGTCTTAAAGTTTTAATACTTGTAATATTTGTCATATTGATATCTTGTTGTATTCTAATTTGCATATTGATATCTTGTTTTAACCTAATTTTCTTTTATATATATGTTTTAATCATGAAATAAATGGTATATTCTTATAAAAAATTGGTGGTGAAGGAATTCCAGGAAATATGAATATATTGATTGAATCAGATTGATGACAAAGTTTTATCATAGAGAACTTCTCAGGAAACTTTCAAATTCTTTTAGTAACAATTGATAAGAGAGAGAGAAAAGTACTAGATAGATTGATAAAAGAAATGTCTTGATGAATAGGGATGATTTCTCTAAGTTGGAGTTATTGTGGGAATCACCATGCATTTCTGGATACTATTCTTATTCTTCATTTTATCAATTTGATGTTGGTAAGTCACATAACCTATACTCATTTTTCTTTATTGTATAATGTGAATTTACTTACTGAATAGAATGATGGGGATAAAATGTGATCATGCTGGCAAATCCCTTAGATCAAGGTAGAATACAAGTTCATAGTGTGATTATTATTATTTTCTTTGGGAAAAATAGTATAATTTTGAGTTAGAGTAAAAACCTCATATAATTGAACAAAGTAATTTTGGAAGTCTAATTTATTTGTACAATGCTATATTACCAGTCAAAATGTAGTCTTTAATTTGCTACCAGTTCTCTCCCTTGGATGTGGAAATGACCATTCTTATCTCAAGTCTTCTCAAAATGTTTACACACTGTCAGTTTGCTCACTCACCTTGAAGAACCCTTAGATTTGAAACAGCTGGCTGTGGAGTCAGTTAATAAGCTAAGTGAGACTGACTGCTGACAAGAGGGAGTAAAATCTTCCAGTTCCATACTGACCATCAATATTATAAATCTCTCCCCTTAAGAAGCAATCTCATCTCAAAACAATAAATTTACTACCTTTAGTCAGCCTTGTATTTGAAAAATAAAGTATTATATATCACCCTAATTTATAGATATTTTAGCATTTTCTTCTCCACCAAATTATGTATATCATAGATTTGCACACATTTATTTGAAAGGCATTGAAGAATAAGGCAAAGTGACCATAGACTTATTTTTACCTTACTTCCTTCATTTACATCTATTCTTATGGATATTTTGAAAATGATATGGATCATTTAATATGATCATACATAGCTAGTTTTCCATGGGTATACATGCACAAGTAGAAAACAAACAAAAAGCATTAAAAAATGGCCTTGCTTCAGTTAGAGAGCTTACACATTCAGTAGGTAGAACAGTATGGTTTTCATTTGTGAATCCAGGATTCAAGCCCCTGTTTAAACGTAGTTTGTTTTAAACGTCAAAACAAAATTGAGTATGTCTTACATTTACTGAGATGAAAGGAATTGGTGCAAAATACACCTAAGTTCTACCCTCTGGAAGTTTTCAACTGAAAGGGTAATCCCCAGATCTAGAGTGGGTGAAGAAAGTGCCTAATGACTTTCTTTTCCAAACTCAGTTTTTTTCCCCCGAACTTCATATAGTTTTGAATCAGAAAGGCATTGAGTTGATAAATTTCCCTATTTTTTGCATGTGGCTAACAAAATTCATGCACACATTTAATTTTGCTATGTGCAGATGTAATATCCATGCATATTTATCTTAGCCTATGGAGAGGAAGTGGTAATATATATACTAGGTTCAGTACTTAGCTGGAGTAAGAAAGGGACTCAGACTACATGACTATTTAGATAGTTTGTCTCTATATACAAACAGTGTTTATGTAACCAGGTTAGTCTGGTGGCATAGCACCAATCTCTGTATGAAGCTCAGTGTTTCTTGCTGACAACTGGTGGTTTCCTAGTTATTGTCCTCAGCTGAATGGCTCAAGCTGGCATGAGTGTTCAGGGAACAGGAGAAAGGCTACAGAATATGCTGCTGTGGTTTATAGGTCCAGATTGGAAGTGACACATCTTCCTTCTGCTCATATTTGGAACATAATTCATGGTGGTATATAACTGCAGTGGAGGCAGCTGGGGAGCATGAGGCTGTATTTCCAATACTTTGAAGAAAAGGAAAAGTTATTTTTGTCAACTCAGAATCAAAGGGAGTAAATTGAGCAAAATCAGCATTATCCAAATAGCAATTTCAAATAAATGCTGCAGTGTACCTCCACAAGTTACAAAGATAAAGAGCTGTTACTAGACTGTTGTATGATGTATAATGAAATGCAGTTAGCAGCAGTGTTAAGGGCAAGAAATCTTATTGTTTCTTATTTTCCTTTTTGAAAGAAATTACTTATATTACTATGCTCAAACATTGTTTTGTAGCATTTCCTAAGAAGAGATATTAAGGGCAAAGGAAAAACAGGCAAGCTCATTATTAGGACATATAAACACCAGTGCAATTATTCTGAATCATCCATTTATTCATGTTCAACATGCAAGTGCTGTCAAACTAAAGATAACAGTTGCCAAATTCTTCTCCATTCTTTTACACAAAGGTATAATATGGACATTATTCATATTTTGTATTAAAATTAAGGATGTGAAAACTTGGTCCTGTAACTAAAGAGAGAGGGACTTAAATGAAAAAGGCCCAGGGCCACTTATCCCAGAGAAATTTAGGCTCATTCAATAATGTCTATCTGTGTGACTTCAAATGGGTGTTAGATATCTTAACCCAATATAAAAGGTAACTTCTGATTCTCAGTTTCCACAAATTAACATGGAGATGATTAAATAAGGTAAATAATATTCTGAGTAAATTAAGTGGCATGATTTAAAGCATATGGCAGGTACTCATTATAATACAATTGTTTTAACTATAAATGTGTATTAAATCACAAGTTAGGTTATGAAACAGTTATTTTTATTATGTTCACAATTCTTCAGACAAAGAAGGCAAACAGGCACAGTGAAAACAGGTTGTCTCTGCTGCAGCAACTTGAGTGATTTGAATAACTGAAGATACTTGTGATAACTTCACTATCATTGAATATCTAGGCCTTCACATCTGTCTGTGCATGTCAGTTCTCTACAGTACATTGACTGAAATGGAAATATCCCAGTAACTCTTCACCAGGCACATTTCTGGTGCCTAAAAATGAATGACCAAAAATCTCTAGGCATCTCTTTGTGTGAGGAGACTGGGCTGAAAATCACACAAAAAATATTTAGAATCGAGTTACTCTGGAAGTTTATGTTGCTTTACTGTCTTCTGCTCAAGCCATGGTTTCCCTGATGATTTATTTGCAGAGACTTAAACCACCACTACATGACCCTGATGAACTGTGGTCCAAATCCACAGGTGGCAGTCTGCTTAGGTCAAAAGTGTTGGCTGTATAGTGGTTGACAATTATCAATTGAGAGATTTCTCATATAAATTCTGACTTTGATATATTTTAGAAACCAGATATCACAACATTTAATGTGCATTCCTACAAGGCAACCTAGATGTAGTTATAGTCTCTCTGGAATTTTGTGCACGTACTCCCTTTACTGATATTGTGTAATTCAGGCTCTTGTGATTATCACTGATCAGATTCCTGGGATTAAGGGTAGTTCTCTTGAATGTCACTTCAGGGAAGTCTGGTCTGGGATGTTTTGGATTACAACCTTGTTTTAGGAGTATCTGTAAAGTCAAAGCAATTTTTGCAGTAATATTAAGACATGACCTTATGTTCATTTTCTCACTAATTTGCAGTGAAATTTTTACTGTTCATTTGAAAGCTGTGTAAGATTCAGTGATCAGTATTTTCCAAATAACCAATGCATGCTCAAGATAATAGTAAACATTCATTCTTAGTGTTGGTGTCATTGTTGGTGTTGGTGTCATTGTAAGAGAGTACAAAAATTCATTGTTAGTGTTTTAGATTCTACACTGCAAGTTGTTTTCAAGATACTGTCACTTGGCATATCAAAGAAAATCCAAATTTTTTTTGTGAGTAGACTTTTAAGTATACTTTTGTTTTCATATAATTTGTGTGTAAGGTTGAGATTTCTTCATATGCTCCAAACAAATGATGATGTAAAAATGACACTCATGTGACCTTGTTAGCTATGATATTTACTAAGGATGTCTTTTATTTCAATTTTATTTTGAAAGATACAGTTTTAATAACATCCAGTCTCTATTAATAGGTATAATTTTACTATTTTTAAAGAGCAACTATACTTTTGCCTCTTTTTTATAACTAAAAGGACAAATGTGCAAATGTTGAAAGAAAGATAATAATTCATTTAATCAAAAGCTCTTTAAACTTAAAGGTGTAAGTATATCCTGAGGTGAAGTTTTGGAATGTATTTGGTCATACTTTTTTATCATTTCATTGCACAAGTTACATTTGTATATTTAAATTTATCTTACATATTAAAGTTCTACAAAATCATATTAAAATTATTTTTCAAACAAAGAAGCCTTCCATTTAATTGGTATATAATAATCACAAAAAGTTCTTTGCGAATGAATATCTTAAAACATATATTCAGAAGGAAAACTAAGGGTAAAAAAATTGGAAACTGACTTCATAATTATCCTTTGCCCTGAGCACTATCTAATTTTTGCATCATATGTATGATTTAAGGTTAGGTTAGAAGTTTAGATGCGTAATTTCCCAAATCAGAATCTATTTCTAGTTTGTTTATTATGTTACATATCTGTTCATTTAGATAATTATCTGACACCTGCTCATGGCAGATTGTTTTGACAGATTATATTGGCTGAGATCACTTTGTCACCTGCCATCTGTCCAATAAAGGTGAGTTCAACAAACTGGTAATTTCTTTTTTATGAATTAAAACTTTTCTTTATCTTTAAGAAGACATAAACCAAAAGAAGGACATAGTTGATTTATATTAAGAGACGTAGTACATTAAGATTTTATCAGGCATATTTTTTATTTAAAATACTTATTTAATGACTATTTTGATTTAATCAGATGAAGTAAATTGTATTAAAACAGGATATGCTAGTTTTAAATTAGATATTTAATTTTGTTGGAATTTTGAGTCACTTTGAGTGACATTACTTTGATTTATTGGTGGATTTTTAACTATTTAGTAAACACTAAATATTTCAAATTAAAATGAATCTCTTTGTAGCTATTTATTTTGAATTGTATTAATTTCATTGAGATAATGTTACCTTAGCACAATGTATAATTTAGAGATACAGGTTCACACTTCTTTGGGTATATGTTAACATCCATATCTACCAGCATAGTGCCAATAATCAAAGCATGCATACAATGTGTTTTGTGTTATTAAAAAAATTAAATGACTCCTATTATATTATATATTATATATAATTCAGCTATATATAATAATATGCAACTATATTACATTATATGTATATATATTCATAAAAAGCAGAAAAACATTCAGTGAGGGGAAGGACATTCAGCTTCTCAGTGTCTAGATAATAAAATAAATTACTTCTTAGGGTTGGTGTTAGTTAAAAATAATTAAAAAAAATAGGAATTTAAAGAAATCTTTAATGCCAACTTAGTATACATCTAAAAGTAATCAAAATCAAAATCTCCTATTTTTAAAAGTGGGCCAATATTTTAACTTTTTAAATCAAAGAAGTTATTAATTCTAGTGGAAGAAGTCATTTTATTTCTTTCACTTTTGCAATTAACTGATATTACCTGAAGGCTTATCCCGGTTCAGGTTCTGGCACAAGGTATACCAAAAACCAGACCTGGACCAACACTTCTGCCACTTAAGTAATAGCTTTTATTGTTGCTTAAAATAGTAAAGCGAAGCTCTCTCAACTTGCTTTTGCTATTACACATTGAATAAGTTTTTGTAATGATGTGAATTTTTCAATAAAAATGATGAAACCAGTGTTTAACATCTTGAGATATTTAAAAATGAACCTAGTGGCTTGTGAAGTGACTAGTCCGTTGACTATTTATCAGAGAGAAGAGTACCAGATATTTCGCTACCCTTGTAAATTCTGCCTAGTTATCTGGCATGATAGGAATTTTTCAGACTGCTCTAAGAAAGCAGTACAACATGATTTTAGAGCATTCTATAGGACTATAGGGAGTTCAAAAAATAAGAAAGAGGGCAAGTCCTTAAAGGCCTTCTGATTTAATGAGAAGACAGAACCAACATAAATATATGGATATAAATACAAGTGTCTGTAAGAAATAAATATACACAATCAACTGCTGGACCAACGAGTCTCTCAAGGGCCTCTTTGTATTATATGATCTCATGATTTGTTGAACAATAGCTTTCTAGAGGAATATACAAAAATCTTAGAGTGCCAAGGGCCATGAAGTTTGAATACCTGGAAGTCCTCAGAGCCTCTGTGAAAAGACTTCATCAAAGAATAGAGCCTTAGGTCAGACACATCTCTCACAGCATCACTCTTATCAGAGGTACAGCCAAGTTGGTATCATGTGGGCCTGCTAACAATGTTTTTGTAGAAGAATGAAAACTGCATCTCACCCATTTTCTACATGGAAAGGAAGAATTGCACAAGCAATTTTTTTTTTTTTTTGATGTGACCAGTTGTTTTGGCACTATGTCAAGACCAAATCATACATAAGTGCCCAGATGAGTCATCACAGATTCCTAAAATTCTCAGAGATCGATCTGGCTACATTTTGATATCCAGGATTAGACATTGTCCAATAAATGTGCTGGTGTATTCTGTCTAATTTTGCTTTTTGATTTATATTATTCCTTCTTTTTGAAACTTAATCATATTTTATATCTCTAGGAAGTATTCTTTTTTTATAAGAAGAAAATGCATAGTAAGTATTGTTATATGCAGTATATGTTATGAGGAAGAATTTTTTTAATTTTTTATAAGGAACAATTAGTGTGAAATAAATTGGATCACAGCAGATTCTTTTTGAAACACAGAACCTGCAAATAGGGACAAAGCTTAAGTATGGGGATAACGTAACTGTACAGAATAAAGCTATCATAAATACAAGCACACACTGGAAGGGATTCCAGTTAAATGTTATTTTTGTTTTTATCATATTTTTAGTCAAACAGACATCTTAGGAATGTTAAGGTACAGATTATAATGTCTGGCAAGGAAGTATAAGAGATGCCGGTCACAGTCTTTTCCATCAAGGGGATTAGAACTCAGTAGGTACTAGACAGGAGCCCCCTATGTCCTTCATTAGTAATTTAGAGGTTTATATAGGAAAGATGTTTACTGAACCTCCATTACTGACTTTCTATAATCACAATATTTTTGAAATAGTGAAGGTAATGTTTTTGGTGAGAAAACTTATAAAAGACAGTATAATATAGAAGATTTGGCTACAAATTTTTCACCGATGTGTCATGTAATCTTGGACAGGTTACCTGATCATTCTAATGGATGGCTTTCTAATATATAAATGTAAATAATATTTATCCATAGGATAATTTTCAGGGTTAGAAATAACCCATGAAAAATTGTGTACATATGTTAAGCCCTTAAGTGAGTGGTACTTACTTTTTAAAAGCAATCAATGTGAAACTGGTTTACATCATACAATTCAGTACAGACTCTCATCTCTTTGAACACATAATCCCACATCACACCAACCACTTGTGATTTTTTTTTACTGTAGGAATATACTTTTTCATGATTTTATCATCTCATCCATCCATCTTCAGACTACCATCTTTTACATCCTTTTAACTTTTTTTTTCCCTGTTAACCTCAGAAGCCTAACCTCAATTACTAGTGTCTGCAAGTTTTTCTTAAGTGTTTTTAATCCCCTGCTACATACAGTTCAGTACTTGTCTTTGTTATTCTTACTTCCTTTACTATACGTAATTTTCTTGAACTCCCATTTGGCTAGAAATAATATTTCATCTTTCCTTATAGTGGGATAATGTTCCATTGTGTAAGTATATTATAAATTCCATATTCAGTGCTCTATCAGTGGACACTTGGTTTGTTTCTGTGTACTATCTACTGGAAATAGTGTTACACTATTGCATACCATATAGTTTTTTGAGTAGTTTTATGTTATTTGGACAGATGGCTCAAATGTGGGATGTTTGAATCATGCAGTATTTCCGTCTTCCATTTTTTTAAAGGTAAATCCAGATTAATTTCTAAAATGCTTGCATCAGTTCACGTCCCCAGCAGCTGTGTAACGAGTGTAGCGGTGCTCCTTTTGTCTGCATCTTCTCTAGCACTTTTTAATGTGTCATTCTCTAGAATGTGAGATGATATCCAATTAGAGTTTTGATCACATGTCCTTTATTTAAAAGCTATGTGAACATTTCCCCATGTTCCTATTATTCTGAATATCCTCTCTGGTGAAAAAACTGTTCAGATCCCCATACCACTTATTAATTAGTTTGTGCTTTTTTCATTTTTAAATTGAATAACTTTTTATATATTTTGCATATTGATGGCTTATCAGTTATGTTATATTTGACTACTTTCTCTTAAAGTACTATTTTCTCTCAAAGAACATCTTATTAGGATGAACTTCTAATATTTCACAATATAAAGTTTTCTTAATTTGAGATAATCCCAGTATATTTTTTTTACTTGAGTAAATATTGAGTCTCCAAAAATCATATTGTTATTGGTCATGAAACCTATTACTAATGTTTTCTTCTATATATTTTATTGTTGCAGGTCCTATATGCACAATTAAGTCTTTAATCCAACTTCATTGTTTTTTTAAATGACACACATATTGAGATGGACTCTAGAAATACAGGAAATTAAAATATTTTAGTTTAAAATGTACAAATGGAAAGAAATATCTGGGAACAAAAATGAGAATCATATTTGCTCCTGAGTCATATAAGTTAGATTATAATATGTCAAATGCAAGAACAGAAGATGATTAGATGATTTTCAGAGTATGGTGGTCACCATGATCATATCTGCTTGTCTTCATATGAGACCAGAGCTGTTAATGACACCACAGATTTAACACAAGGAATTGGTTATGATGGGCACTAAACACCTACCTGTAATTGGCAGGAAGCACATCTAATCTTAAATAATTTAATAAAATTTCATTAAAATGTATCTGTGATAAAATAGCTCAGTGATAAACTAATGTACTACATGCACCAATGTACATGATAAAATTTGTAACGCACTTGAATATATGAAAATAAGCTCAGGAAATATGACTGAATAACCATTGAAAAACCCCAGTAGATCCTTTAGGGGAACTGCCTTCCTTACATGGAACATTGACATTCAGAGGAACTCTTCTGAATTCTTAGGCCATTAGCAGAACAAGAAAATGGCATTGGGGATCTGGAGTCCTGATCAAGTGCTCTCCCATTCATTGCATGTAAACAAGTCAAAATATGAAAGTGGAATCTAGCTGCTAACTTAAAATGTCAGAATAATAATTTTAACTGTTTTTTTTTTTTTTTTGTGTGTGTGTGTGTGTGTAACTACTTTGCTTTAGCTGAATTTTGTTATCAATTTTTAAGCACTGGTGGAATTTCATTTCATGTTGGTTGACTTAAAAGCTGTATTAAGAAGGATTCAAAAATGAGTATATATTTTTTTAATGAAGAACAGATTCTATGTTTTTAGATTATAAATCAGGTAGCTAGTAATATTGATATTTTCTTAAACATGAATTGCCTTTTTCACTTACTTGTATTTCTACATTGCCTCTCATTCTCTTCTCCATATGTATGTTCATGAAGCAAGTTGACTAACCTCCAAAGATAATGTAGTGACTGATCTATCAAGAGAAGATGTATGGTCAATAAGATCATTTCATTGACTCCTGAAAATGTCAAAGACATAGTATTTTCTTTATTTCAAACATCTGAAAAATGATTAGAAATGTAACCATGGATTTTAAAACAACATATTATATAAACATCTTGTGACTTTAAAATCTATTAATATTTGTATGGTATTCTTGGAAAGTTATAAATAGCACAAGGTCATGTGCATTATAAGCAAACAAATGATATTTAAGGTTTCATGTTGGAATATAAATATCTAATTGCTAAATTAGTGATTGAATTTATTTATTTTTAAAGCGCCAAAAATACAATATAGTGATATTTTATGGTCCTATCACCACCATTACTTTTATTCCATTTATTTTTAAATGTGTCAGAACATGAATTCACTCAGAAACATTTAAAATACCTCATGTACACAAATTATTATATTGGAAGTTATGAGGATGTGCATTTGAACCATGTTTACTATTCAAGAACTTAGTTTAACTGAATGAATGTCAAATGTGTGGAAGGAAGATATTTATCCTTCAACAGAATAAAGACATGTCCTTTTGACTAATAAACATATGAACTTGGAAGAGTAGGTAGAATTTAAACATAATGGATATTGAGTAGTGGAAGAATAAAAACACGGAAGAGGAGAAATTAAAAAGCATGTGGAAAACACAAGGAAAAAAGCAAAGAAGTTGATAGGTACACTGGCTTAGTAAAACTCTCCACAGAATTTTTTATCTCTCAAAAAATGGCAATGCTTTCACGCTTTCCTTTCAAGTTACAAAAAAGTTACAAAAAAAGAAAAAAGATCTTCCTTAACTTCCTTAACTTTCCACATCCAACCAATCAGCAAATATGTCCATTTGAACTTTAAAATATACCCAGAATCAACTTCTTTCTCTCTACTGGTTTACAACCCAAAAGACTTCACTTCTCACTCAGTGAGACATTATAGACATTTTATGGCCAAAAAGACATTTTACTGACTAAAGCCAAATCTGGACCCTATTTTTATTTTAGACAACCTCTGACAAAATTACATTTCTCTTTTCATTTTAGCTACACTATACTCTGTGCTAGCAGGTTTGTCTTCAGCTCCTTCACACTGTAGTTCTTGCTGCTTCCTGCAACTGTGTCTATGGCTTGCTCTCTTACCTAGTTTAGGTCTGCTCAAGCCATCGGAGAAGTTACATCAAGTCACCCTATTTAAATCAGGATCTGGGCTTCTAGATATATGAATTAATTCCAAATCTATTTAAGAACTCAAAGAAGTGTTTTATGATAAACACAGTGTCTCTTTGTGATGAAGTGCCTTTCCTACCAAACTGGATGACTAAAATAACCTTTCATTTCATATAAGTGTTCTTAACACTGAAGGGATGATATAGAAGAATAAGGAAATAACAACAAATGGAAAAATAATATGAATGTTTTGAACAGTAAGCATTGGTTTAAGGACCCAGAGATGCTAAAAGGAAATATTGTATAAAGATATATAAAATATATTACCTTGTTTGATTCATAGTGTTTGATACATAGTAAGTTCTCAACAAAAGCTAGAAATAATTGTTAGTTTTAATCAATAATAGTTTGGAAAAGGATTCTCTGAATAAACATACCTATTATTCTATATAACCTATATGTCTTACCAAATTCCCAGAACTGTAATACAATAAAAAAAATGCTTATCATTATAATTAAGAGTTTGGATAATTAATTCTGTAATTTAAAGGAAAGACTACATGTTCATTACTTTGAATTTTAAGTAAAATCCTCAGTCATCAGGTATTATATCTCATGAGACCTACAGAATCATAAAATACTAAGAATGTTAGGAGTTGGTTTCACACGAAAATGCTTATTTCTTATACTTAGCACAGGACCTGATATAAAAGATACACCTAAAAGTACCAATGGATTAACAAATAAATGAGTGCAAGCAGAAAAGAGTATCAGTAAATTTGCAGTGGGAAGGATTTTAGTTAGCATGATGCTGTACTTAAAATATTAATTTCTAAATATGGTTATAGTATACAAATGGTATTTCTTTATTGTTACTTACATGAGTCTCTTTTTTTCTATATTGATTTTTTTTTAGGGCAAAACAATGATCTTGTTTGCCCTAAAAAAAAAATGATCTTAAAGTTCTTTTTAGCCTATGGCTAGACCAAATAGCATGTATTTTCTAAAGTATCCTTACACCTTTAAAGTGATGGCTAAAGAATCTCTCAAGGCAGTTAAAAAAAAAGGAAGAAAAAAGCTAAAGTATTTTTATAAACATATTTTGCTCATCTTTCTTTAAAAAAAGTAGGAGGGGTTAAGAAACTTGGGGTTTATTGAATCAAGCAAAGCCTCAATCCCATGATAACCTATTCAGGGGTAATACTAATCAATAGAGTCAAAGACATAAGAATCTAACTAAAATAAACAGTGTGTTTCCTTATTCTCAGTGGGTTCTTCATGAGAGTCCTGCCGGTAAGAACACAAATTTCGTTTTATTTTAGAGTTATTTTATTTATTCCTAATAAACATGCCTCAGGAATTCTCTAATATAAAAAAATAGCATTAGCTTGTGTAGGTTGTTTTTTCCTAAGAATTATTGTAGAGTTTGGTCAGATTCTGACAATCTATTGTTTAGATATTTAAATAACTGTCTATTACTATGGCAGAAAAAAATCAGGCATAGTATATGTGCTTTTCTTTTTAATACATTTGCAAAGAATATTTAAAATATAATTTTGTCTTATAAGTAAAGTTTTGATTGTAGTAGTATTCATGATCACAGACTTGTCTGAGCGGGAAAATTTTTGGATTCAGAAAATTAAATATAACTTCCCATAATTTCAACTTTATGTATCATTTGTAAACCTAATAAAGAGTTTCTATAAAGCTTTGAATTGAATCTCCAGTTGCACCATTTGCCTATTATCACTTGTCTTGCTTTCTGGGTACATATGTCTGTATGCATATTACATGTAAGTATGTATATATACACATACACACATATAGTTCATTTTTTCTCAAGTCCTCAGCTTCCATGTTTTTGTTTTGCATTTTCAAATTTTTCATACTAATGTTTCTCTGTGCAGGGTATGAGATATTTTGGTGACAAAAGAGAAATATGGATGGGCACCATCAAACCCATGTGAAATTTAAATCCTTGCCAGAGGCATCTGCATCCTGTAGTCAACACACATACAAAAATGAGATAACACAGCACAGTACAGAATAACTTGAGTTCCTGTAATTAACAACAACAACAACAAAACCACACACTGTCAAGAATCGGAGGGCCCTCACGGTTTCGATGCTAAACTCTCCAATTTTAATGCTTGATCAATTAAGGAAGTCCAAATTTAAAAAGTTCCAAAGTCTTCTTTTGATGCATGGCTAATGTTTCCTTCTCCCCCTTCAATTATACCATCTTCATTACGCTTTTTTCCTCACTATCACAGTTGTTAAAATGAAAAACCTCTTTCTGAGTGCTACAGCTCCATTATGCAGGCCTATACCTGTGCTGGCAGCATGCTCTTCTTCTCACCTCATATTGCCTTTTGCTTGGGGAGGAGATCCCTGCCGTGCATCTCAAACTGAAAACTGAAAGAAAATTAAGTTGCTGTTTGGAGTTTGAGTGAATTATGGAAAACGGGCCCTTTTTGGTCTACCAGTCATGTTAGTGTAAGCTATTATCCACCTTCTACCTCATTCTCTACAGTGGTAGCTGTCAGTTTGGAAATCTCATCTAAACTTTTTATCAGTTTGTACGTCAGGCAAGAACACACATACAAACTCGACATTCCTTGAGACTATAGTTCTGTGTTGAAAATGGCAGGTCATAGAACAGTTGATCTGGTTCTTTTGACCATTTTAATAGCTGACTTGAGGCACTGAATTATAAGTTTTGTAACTCAATAATCATTAATTTTTAATTCAGACAAATAAAAAGCCAAGTCAATTATGGTTGCACAATGTGAGCATAAACTAAATGAGTGAACTGCTTTCCAACTAATGTTAGTTCATTATGGAAAAGCACATCATTTGCTAATTACACATTTTATTTGGGTATTTTTGTTTGTTTTATTTAAACTCCTATATAGAACTATCTCCATGTACTCATATACACACATATGCAGAAATAGTCTAAGCTTTAGGACTTAATCATTAAGGACCTAAGCCAATTGGGAAGTTGAGATGCCCTTAATTTAATTAATGAAAATAAATAAAACAAGCAAAGATATGGGTGAGTGATTTCTGGTCTTTGGAACATTATCTTGGAAGAGCCAGCTACCAAGAACATTGGAGAGTAGCAAAACAATCTGATGACCAATGTGTTTGTAGAGGTGGTATTATTTATATCCCGGAGTATGATATGGTGAATGTCATCCATATATGTATCATGTTTTAAGACTATCCAACCATGAAAACCCATCAAAATCATTTCCAAAATTTTATAACCGAGGCCAAGACAACAATAACCTCTGTAAAAATGGAAAATGTTATTGGGGAGGGACAACACAAGTCATTCTTTATGATGGAAATCTGGAGTTTGAAAGTTCTGCGTCATGTATGGAATGAAGAAGAAATTGAGACAGAAGAGATTGCTAGTCATCTGTGAAGTTAGCCCACAGAATGGGGATTTTGGGAATCATGTTTAGGTTTAAATTTAATGAAGTTGAGATGCCCTTGATATACCCCAGCCACAAAATGTTACAATGATGTAATGAAGAAGTAGCAAATTGTATGTGACATGCAGCAGGCAGGATGCAAGGATACCCGATAACAGAAAAATTTACCTTTGAGGACAACAACCATAAAAAATAGGTCATATGTCTCTTGGGACATTCCAAAGAGGTTAAAAAGCTGGGTTACAGGTGAAGGATGTGCTGTTGTCCACCCTCTAGTGTGCCAGAGGGGGGTAGAAAAATAAGAAGTGTTCCTCTTATCTAAAGCTCCATCTCTCTGCTTCCACGTTCACAGACTCCCTGTGATTCATGAATTCAGGACAATTATGTTTCTATATCTTTGTTGAGGAACTTGAAAAGTTTGGCAAGTGTTTCTATATTTTCTAACCATTGTTGTAGAATAAATATCACAGTAATTGCTTACAAAATCACCAAGTATCTTTTCAGGAAGTGGAAATTCAAGGTATTGGAAATAGGTGGGAAAAAATAAAGATACTTTTTTTTCATTTCTTCAAAAAAGAAATTTATTACTTCTACTAAACTATAGCAATTTGAATTGTTTAGTTGCATAGTGATACCTAGCCAAACAACTAAGTTTTCCAAATCACATTCAGTTTGATAGGCTATAATAGCCAATTTGTATATGTATATATGTATGTATGTATATATACATATATTATTTTAGATCAATATCTTTAAAATATTCAAAATATAATTGAAAGACCAACTTTGTATTATAATTTATGAGATTATTATATTTTTTTCTACAAATAAATATAAGCTAAAAACAATTAAGCTCATGATGTAACAAGATGCATGATTGCTATATTAAAATGACAAAGTGTACATCATTTGGTGTTAACACTGAGTAGTAGAGTAAATATAGACTGGAATTTCATTCTTTGTTATAGTACCGTATTCTATGTTCTGCTGCTTAGAATTCCTACATATTTCTTCTTTAATACTAGCAATTTATAGATATTTAAAATTTATTAATAAAAAAGCAGTCTATTTGAGATTGCTTTTAAAAAGAACATCTGAGTGATATAGATGTTGAAAGACTTTATTTTAATGAATGAAAAGCCAAATTGAATATAATTTTTTCATTTTCATATTTTATAATTGAAACAAAATATATATTTGAATAATTTCATAGCTCATAATTATACCATTCAATTTTTAATGTAATTCATACCCAAGTATGAAATTCATTGTGTTAGTGGAAACTAGAGTTATCTATGAAGCCAGCACTCCAAAAAATAAACTATCCAATACCCTGGGATATATCTTCATGCCCTTCTAGTCACTTCTCACTTTATTAAGCAATAATAATTCAGATTTTTAGCACCATAAATTAGTTGTGAGTTTTCTCGATATAAATAAAATAACATCACATGTAATCCAATCTTTGTAAGTGGCATAATGCTTTGAAATCCATGCTGTTTATATAAGGAATCTATTATTTTCAGTAGTAAATAAGTATTCAATTGCATTAATTCATCCCAATCTGTTTACCTATTGTCTTGTTGAACATTTTTGCTATTGCGAATTTGTAAGTTATCAATAAAGCTCCATAAACTATTCTTATACAAATATATTTGAGGACATATATATTTTATCTTACTAAATACCTATATATGTTATATTGGCTTGTAGAGCTGTAATATGTAACTATGAGAAATTGTTTACATGCTTTTCTTAAGATGTGGTTTGATTTTACACTCCTATAAATGATAAATGAAAATGTTACTTGTTCCACATCCCTGCTCACATTTAGTATTGTCAGCCTTCTATATTTTAGCCATTTAAGCTAGTATGAAATGTTATATCTCACTTTAATTTTATTGGTATTATTTTGATGAGCTGCTAAATATAAGTTCACAGGTGCTAGAAACATTTGGATCGGTTTAATGTAAGTAGAAGATACAAGATAAAATATTTTTGGCATGTTTTAAGATTACTGGAATATTCCACTTGTTAATTACTACCTTCAACTTAGCATTTTCTATATTTACTAGGAGTATCATAGTATTGAATTAAATAATACATTATTAAAATATTACATTATTTAAAATTATTATTCAAAATATTGAATAATACATTATTAGAATAATTACCAACTATAACCATAGCCAAGTATAACAATTACATAACTAGTGACACTATAATAAGCAACATGAAATCAGGTATACCTTCAACCTGATGAAATGTTTTAGTGAATAGTGTACTGATATTGCTTTTAGTCAAATGATGTTAAAAAAGTTATTAAATAGGTAGCAATCAGTATATCCTCTGACTTATAAATGTTGTTTGTAAATAAAATTCTATTTTAATATTAATGATTGCAACATCTTTATACTAATATGACCAATGAAGTAAAAAACAAGAAAACCAGAAAGAAAATTGATAAATCTATTATAGTTAGTATTAATATTTTTAAAATAATGACTAATTATTTTTGTGAGAGACAGAAATCATGACCTAAATACAGTTAAACCTGCCATTGACAATTTCTTTAATTTTAAACATTCTTAGTACAATGTTAATTTGAAAAATTGAGGCAACAAAAATATTTCAATTGTAATATATTGAAAATGAAGGAAGCAACAATAAAATTATAAAATAACAACTAACCACTTTGACTTATTTTTCTGCTGAAATTAATGGTTGGAAGAATTACTCAGTTGTTTATTGGGTATAGACACAGCCTCCAGGACTTTACCTATTCAATTATGTCTGACTTGACATCTGACTCTGTAGATTTCAAAGATTATAAGTTATTTCCCCAATGGTACCAGAGGAATTAAGTCCTATTTAGGAAGACTTTGACTTTGCAAGGAGGAGTTAAGAGATTTCAATGAAAATTATAAAACTGTGTAAAAATAATAAAGCATTAACCACAGGACATAAAAACCTATCTGAATTCTTTCAGGGGTTATGAATAATTTTCCTTGCATAAACAAGTTATTCTGAAAGGGTTCTAAAGTAATTTAGAGGGAAAGCCAGGAGAGCATATGAAAACCCCCATGGCAAGTCGGATCACTTTTTTAAAAAGTTTGTCAATCTAATGAGCACTTAATTAAAGTCAACAGAGTCTCTAAGTCTCTAAGTAATTTTCAAAAAAGAGCTATTGGGAAAGGGAACACTTTTCTCCATGCTTGCCCTCTTTTCTCTTGTTCTCCATTTGTCTGATAACTGTGGAAAGCCTTTATAATATTATCTTTGGGGTTTTGTTCTTATTAACTCTTTCTTCTCATCATGTGACTCTGTTAAATATCAATTGAATATATTTTTTTCTATTTAAATATGAACATTATGACTTGAGAGAAAGAAATTACTAGTCATTTGGTTGGAGAGTTTTTATGAAATAAAATTTTATCAGACACTAAATTTGGAAAATTCTGATAGATTATATATATATATATATACATATATATGTGTATATAGACATATATATATATATAATATACTACAGTTTTTGTGAATATATGCTACATGTATTGATCTGCTTACTTCCAAGAAGAATAAAAAGTAGACCTGGTACCCTAGAAACAGTTAGTGATGTATTGCAAAAACTTCTCCTCTATGATTCCATCCTACAGCATTCCTCTCTCTCAATTTATTGAGATTGACCAGTTTACAATGGTTGTTAAATAACCCTAGCAATATAATGAAAATATTACAAATTTTGAGATTCAAATATGTATCGACATATATGTATTGAAATTGTGGAAACTAGGATACATGTATGAAAGACTTATGGAATCACTAGGAGAAAAATTCCATCTAGAACTTTTGTGAGGGACAGAAGACTATTTCCAAGTAAGAGGCTGTTACTAAAACAAGAGGAAATCAACCAGGTTAAAGATATCTGTGGACTCAAATGAAAGAAAGATCATCAGACCACAAAGAAAAAAGTCTAAATGTTTTTAATGCATACCTATATGATTTTTTAAAAAAATAGTGTTTTAATGTATTTATAACTGAGTTGAACCGAAAATCTCTGATATCCAAACTCACTGCTTTGATCACTATATGATTTTGCCCCTCATAAAAGCAATAGGCAGGTATTAAGTATTAACTTTAGGTATTCTCACCAGTATTTCTAAAAATTCTTTACTTTCAGGATATTTTTTATATTTTGTGGGTTGATTTTATTTTTCTCTTTGGTTAAAATCTAGGTTCTCAAAGCTACTGTTTATTAAATCATGTTCAAGTTCATGAACAAATTTTGGTGTTAAATGTCAGAACTGATGTGTCACTTATGTAAAGTACAAAGATATGAAATGAAAGGTCATATAAAGACAATTAAAACAAATTGAATAGGTAAAGTTCCAAGGCTGTTCCCATAATACAAAAAATAAAAATGAGATGTCATTACCTTGGAAGTTAAGTATAGAACTGAAGCATCATATTAGGTAGCAGGTCAGGGAGAGATAAGAATAAAGAGAGAAAGAAGCATCATGCACTATTACGGTGGATTATGGTGCAATTTGATGGCACACCAGTGATCCTAGATTTCCAAATTATCAACAATAATGTAAATCAAGGTTCCTTTAAAAAAGTATTAAGTAGTCATTGCTGCTTAGTGAACTGATTGATAAGCCATAAAGTCACGGAAAGTCATGAAGAAATACCCTGTGCTGGTAGATTCTCTAACTTGATTGGGTTGGTAGCTACATAGACACATTTATTTATCCACTGATCCAGTGAATTTTACACTTAGGCAATTTAACTAATTCCATTAACTATTGCGTTGCATACCTATAATCTGTAAAATTATTTGAATATGTATTTTACCTCAGTTTAAAAAATAAGAAAAAGAAAAGGTTATTATATTCAATTTGACTTTTCATTTATTAGAAATAATGTCCATCATTTTAATTGCTAAATGTGTCCAATCACATGCATTCATCCCAATTTGTTTATTTATTGTCTTTGAGGATATTTATGCTGTTGGCAGTTTGGAGCTATTATGAATAGAACTACTATAAACCATTGTCATACAAATTTATTTAAGGACTGCTTGATATCATGAGCCTGTCTCTTTAGAGAAGGAATATTAGCACCACTGAGAGTTTAACCTCAGCCTCTCTCCCAAAGGGAATGGGCATTTAGAGTTGTTAAGAATGCTCAGATTAAACCTACATGCTGGCTACTCATTACCCTCTCTTTATTGCCACTAGAAATATAAGGGACTGGAAATCATAGATCATAGATCATAGTTTGTGCTCCCATACAAAATTTCTTACAAACTTACATGACTCAGAGCAGGTCATTGGACAAGAATGTCTCCTAGGCACCCATACACCAAGGAGTCATGGAAAATTCTTTTCAGTGTTAAGAGAAACAACCAAGGGCAAGTCCAGAATAGAATAAGGCCACACTCTTCTTGCTTGTGTTTGTATTTGACAAAATTCAGAGACACCTGGACAGAAAACACAAGGGAATGATTGGGAATCTTTCAGAAGATAATGGGCTGAAGAATCCAAGAAATATAACAATGCAATCAAATGCTGCTATTTTTAGCTTTTATACTTAAGTAATTCATCAGATGAGAATTTTATGTTCTTTGCATACTAATAATATATAACAGTTTTTGTTCATGTTTTAATGAGATTAATTTGAAAATAAACACATTTCATATTTCTAGAAACTGGAATATGGTGAGGTTTGACGCCAATAGGAATAAAAATAATGTATATTGATGAAATTGCTGTTTACCTTATTAAATACACTAACTCTGAAAGAAATGATGTAAAACTTTTATATATTTGGTTTTATTCAGTATTATTTGGGAAAATTTCATTGTTATGGAAAACAGTTCACTTAAGTTAAAATAATCAGTTTCAATCGCTTTTATTACTTGAGCAGTTTGAATTGGAGACCACCCACCACTGGCTAGTAACCTGATATTAATGCCACTCTTCATTTTAAGTAGAACTATATTTAAGATAAGGAAAGAAAGGGAGTTTAGATTAATCTGTATGAGATGCTGCGTATAATCCAGTGTTTTGATTTTCTCTTTGACTAATACTAGAATATCTTCATACCACAGCCCATGCATCATTTTAAGATATAGGGTGGATGTGAGATGTGCATTTCTTCTGTAATAAGACTAATTTGAAGGGCGGGTAATTTTCAGGCAAACCAATTTTGTAGAAGCAACTATACATAGATTGTGAATATCTAGAAATTGGTCCTCTGAAACAATCCGTACATGTATAACATTCAAAAACCTTACAATAATGTGTTTAAACTACTGGGCTAAGGAAGTACTCCTATCCTAGAAGTTATGAAACTTCTTTTAATAGGAAAGACATAAAGTATCTGTTGGTGTAGCAATAACAACCAAAGGGCAAAGGGAAGATAATGGGAATATGAGCCTCACTTTTAGGATAGTTTAGAATGCTGGAGGGCAGATAATTTACCTGCATAGAACATACAGGTAAAGTATAGAATGGTCAAGAATTTCATTGTAAGTTAATATGGCAGTGTAAAATTCCTCAACTCAACTTTCAATGAGATGAATGTATTCATTGTACTTTTGAACCAAAATGAACGTTAGGTTTATGCAAGCTTATACTGTGCAAAGTGAGGGGTACTCTGGGATCCCCAAACGTACATTTCTAAAAGTGTTCTGCATTAGACTATTTAAGTATAAAGCATACTTTTAGTGTGAAAGGGTTTTAACAGGTTATTGTGGATAGAGAGAGAAGAAATGGATTATAGTTTACTTTTCGCTGCCATAGTCAGTCTCCCCACTATCTCCCATCTACCTCACTTCAAAGTGTCTTTACTTGTCTTGACTCCATGTGTTTCCTTTTGTGCCCTATCCCCAAGTGCTTGTTGCAAATTCAAGTCCAATCTGAGAAGGAAGCAGCCCTTCTGCACGTCTCTCTGTTCCACATGTCCTTTGTTTCCTGAGTCTACTCTTCCAAATCTTTTCTCTCCTGTTTAGCTTTTCTCCCCACTGAGCTCCACCCTTTATTTGGCAGGACAGGGAATATGGAATTTTCTCTTTTTTATGAAGATCACACTCTGTAACATTATCTTTATTCTTGAAATTCTACAGCCTCATATGACAGTTCCTCCAGTTCTCTTTGTAGGGCAGTGGGTAAAAAGGTGCCATGATTATTGGCAGTTGTGTTTAGCAGGACCTACCCTTGAGAAGTCATTTCCAATTCCTCAGAAAGCAGAAAATTCTAGTCTTTGAGCAGCCCCCTTTTCCATACCTCCCCCCCCCCACACACAATGAGCATGGCATCAATAGACATCATGCAGAATTCCAGATAATTCAGAGTCAACTGACTACATCTGGGACTAGTAGACTAGTCAATTTTTTGTGAATATCCACCAGGGGCTTTGGCATGAGTAGCCAAGTTATAATTTTAAACACATTATCCACAAAGACAGTTCCACCCTCTACCTTTATAAGGAAAAATTTCCTATGCTTACTGTTTCATCTTGAATCTGCTTCCCCTCTAAGAACATTCTCTGTAACGCTTCAGCAGAGAGATTTCTCATTCTTCTGCATCCCATGCAAATCCATGCGGTGTTCTCCCTTCCTTCAATACCTTCTGAGCATAAAGAAAGAGTAGAGTATAAAATAAAAATGTTTACAAGGTATTCTAATGAAAGGTATCTGGATAGAATATCTATGTTATATCTAAAACTTCCCATGGAGAGAAATGAGGCCATGAGTTAGCAGCCCTATCTAACTTCTGAAATAGCAACCAACACTAACTTTGAAGTGAGGCATTTTGCAGGTGGATCTTTTAACTTCCATCAAAAATCCCAAGTAATTATCAGTGAAACAGTGATGACATCTTTCAAACTACTTGTTTTCGAGCAAAATATATTGTTGTTATTGCATTCTGAGGTGGTTTATCAAACAGCAATCAGTGAAAACAGGACCTTTTGCTTAAAATAGAGTATTCTGTTATTTCAATTCTTGCTAATATCTTTTTTTCCTTTTTCTCTTTTTTGAGACTAGTCTCACTATTTTTGCCTGTGGAACCACAGGCTCACATTGCCTGGGTATCGCAGACTCAAGCAATCCCCAGCCTCAGCTTCCCAGGTAGCTGGGATTACAGGCATGCACCACCACACCTAGCTATTTTTTTGGGACTAGGCCTTGCTGCGTGCCCCCAATGGGACTTGAATTGCAATCCCTCATCCGGGTCGTGACTTCCTAGGCTGTGGCTTAAAGGCATACACCACCATGCCTGGCCCTCTTGCTAATATTATCGACTTCAAGAATCCTTGATATTTTCTGACAATTCCAGGCAAAATGTTAAGCATAGATCAACTCATTTATTTTCACTCCATCACCCATATGTTCTTCATCACAGCTATGATTCAATGGTTTCCAACCTCAGCTGGTCTTACATGCTGCTCAGAAATTTGATATTTATTTATTTACTATACTGTGTTTTGCACATGTTCTGAGCTTAATCCCATTTTCTTATTCCTTTCACCAGGACACCCATTTCTCTGTCAGTAGATAAACTCAACTCTCAGTTCACAGCAAATATGAAAGTCACCAGACAGAAAGTACTCCAACACTCTGCCAATGATTGTCAGTTTCCATTCCCTCTGTTATTTTTAACTTATTCTTGACTGCAATTTTCCAAGTAATATTTTATAACAGTCAAATATTAGAAAATAAAAAATGCTTTGATTCCACATTATTTTTGCTGCCTTTACACTTCCTTAATAGTTGAGCTTCTTGAGAACATTCCACTGCCTAACCTCCCCATTCACTCCAAAGCCATGTTGGTCTAGCAATTTACCCTTTGCTAATGAAACTGGTAGTCCTGGGGAAACTATATATTTTCTTATTATGATATTCTCTGGATACCCTTAGTTTCTTATTTAATTTGATTTCTCTTAAATACTTTATTTTATTGATTACTACTCTCTTTTGAAATAATATGTTCCATTGATACTGTTGCTTATTCTCCAAATTTTCTCCTAACCTTGTGACCTAAGTCCTCTTTGCTAGTTATTCATTTTCCTTGTTCCTGAAAATTGCCATCATTCCCAGTTTTACTAAATAGTTCCCATAGCGTAGGATGATCTCTCCTTGAAGTTAACTCACATGAGCCCATGGATTCAAATTCTACATTTTTAACCCAGGTACATCTCACCGGATCTAAAACTATATTCTATGTGCCCTAAACTACCCACAGATTTATCCAAAAAACTTGTTCAAAAGAAAATGCACTGTCTTGACTGCTAAATATACGTATTATTCTATTTTCTTAAAAGCAAAAGTAAGACCATCTTTCAGTCATTAAAATCTGAAATTCAGGCAGAATTTGGCTCCTTTTTCCTCAGCCTATTTATACTTGAGTAGGCTCATTAATTGTACTATTGAATTATTTTTTAATTCTCTAAAACTCTTTCCATCTCCAGTAAAAATAAGAATTTTATTCTTATGCTGGAAATATGAGCTATTTGAAGAATGTCAAATTATATTTCTAAAATTTAAAATTTTAGATCATACAAAGTTCTCAAAAAACTTTCTACTAACCACTTTCTTAAACTCCTGTTTATCTTTTTAGTTTCATCCACTATGTTCTTATTTATCCTAAGTCCAGCAAATAAGTAGATTCTACTTTTGTGCTAACTCTCTGTGAAAAGGCAATATGTTACTTTTGTTTACAGTTGTACTCTGAAAGCATATTCTTATACTTGGCACATATATATTTTCATCCCCTTATTTTTTTCTCATTAGAAAATTCTGAGAGCAATTGAAGGATACCATGTGTGCTGTGTTATCTGGACCTTTGAGTATTCTTTCACTGGGATTGATTTGAAGCCCCTTCTACCTAAGAGTTTTATTTAACTGTCAAATATTTAAATTTCTTATCACTTAAATCTCTTATAGTAAGAGCATTATCAAATCAAGATCAAGGCCTCTGTCCTTTGTCTCTCAGATCTCTAACTTTGAATAAGATGTCAGGATAAGAAGGGGCAAAATAATCTTACTTTTAAAAAAGTGTTGACCATTAAGAAGTTATTTTCTTTGTTACTGAAATAATTAAAAATAGACTTTAAAATGTCTTTTTGGTGACTACTTTGACATCTAAATGAACTGTTCTTCTGTTTTTTGAAACAAATATCTCTGAGGTTATAGTTGCTGCTTCTTGACAACTGAAATAAATGGAAAATGGAACATTTGTTCAATTCTGTTGATTTTCTTAATCACTGAACCTCAAAACAATTTGTCCACTAGAATTTGAAATCCTAGTAGACTAAGACTCTTTTATTTGTTTTTGTAGTTCTGGCATTTGTCATAGTATCTAGCAAAAAAGGAAAGTAGTTAATACATGTTAGATGTGTGCATGGTTTCAAGCTGTTCAATTCATTGTGAAAACAGTGAGTAAAAAAGAAAAATTACATCCCTCATTCTCCAATCTGCTTACATAATCCGGATCTATTAGCTGGATATACTGTGTTAAGGCCAATCAACATTCTCTTCTGGAAAAAAAAAAAAAAAAAACCACCAATGAGATTGAAAAATAGACATTTTCCTGTTTGCCAACATTTTCTATAAATAAAATTCCTTACTTTTTCCCTTTGAAGAAAAATCATCAGAACCATAAACTCAGGGGTTGCTCAAACTGCATTTTATTAGTGTGGAAAAGATGTCTATTCAAACAACTGCCTATTGCTTTATATTTGATAAATCATCTGTAATTACTTTTAATTTGAATATAAATTTCCATTGTTGAAAGAAAACACTTAACCTTTGTTATGTTAGGAAGGAAAACAGCATAAGAATGTGCTCTGTACATATTTAAAATCATAAGCATAAAAATACTAATTAAGTTAAAACATTATACCATAGTCTCTATAATAAATACAAATTAACAATCCAATCAGGAATGTGAGCACCTTCAGAAAATTCTGACATGAATCATATAATCTCACAAAAAATTAAGTCAAGGAAAATTATGTAGACTTTGGTTAATGGCCTAGTTAATTTTTGACAAAATAAAATATTTTATTTTCAGATTACAGCAAACAAAATCTTCATCCGTTTGTGCATTTTGTTAAAGAAATTTCTATTCTTTGAGGTTCCTCAAGCAATCAATATGTGGAAGTATTTATTTAAAAGCTGTCAACTAGGAGAAGAAACTAGAAAACAGAAACAAAATTGCACTGAACACTCTCTAAGTAAGATTCTGAGATAAAGACAGATAAAGGCATTTCTGACAGCCTCGTAGAGATGTGAAAATGAAAAATGTGCTTACCATTGTAGTGGGTTGTGGTGTGTGTCCTCCTCAGGACAGGGGTATTGGTGCCTCCAACAGCAAAGTGTTGGTGGCTGGTGAACAATCAGCGAAGTCCTTCTTCAGGTGTGGCTGTGTTGTGGCTGCATTAACTTTACCTCTTCCCTATGTCCAATCCTCTGTCTTTCCCTTCCCACAGAGCTTATCCAGAGAGTTGCCTAATGAACACTCATAATCTGTTTCCTAGATAATGCAACATACCACAGACATTTAGATTAGCCAAATAAGCCCCTACGGCCCCCAAAAACTTAAAAAAAAAAAAAAGAAAGAAAAAGAAAAAACTTGAGCTATGTGTTTATAAAGGCAATACAATTTATTGACAGGAAAAAAAAATTCTGTCTAATCCCATCTTAACTTTCTTTGTCTGAAACACCTTGGAAAGTACCCAACCATCTGGAGATAAATTTGGTTCACTAATTTGACCAGGTGTTTTTTATGTAGAAAAAGCATTAAAGATGCACCCAAGTACACACACACAGAGACATACAATCTGTCTCAAGCTTCTCAGTGTCCATGCACCAAAGTTGCCATTTCCCTATATCATCCCTATACCATTATACTAAGCATTTGTTTATTTAAATATACACACAATTCACATAAATGGAAATAAAGAGTAAATTGTAAGGCTAGTGTCTTAAGGCTACTAATGTAGAATCAATCTTTGCATGACTTTCTAAGGCAATCATTTCCCAAACTTAATTGATTGTAAGGAACTCTGAGAGTTCTAACAGAGATTCTGATAGAGTCATTCTGAGGTGGGGATAGAGAGAGTTGTAACATGTCCCCAGTTGAATATAATAATCAGGTAACCCTGAGATAACATTAACAAGGAGAGGAGCCACTAGTCTAAAGTCCTGCAGCCTAGTGCAGTCATAAACTTTAATGTGCAAACAAATCAATGTTCATAATCTGCATTATTGAAGTGGAGATTTTGACTCATTCATTTTGAGAGAGGATCTAAAATTCTGAGTTCCAGCAAGCTTCAAGGTGATACACATGATTCATGAAGCACTGAGTAGTAAAATGGGGTAGTTCATTGAGAGCACCAAAAGCAAGAAAATTCCACATGTTTATTTTTAGGTCATTTGGTAAGATTGGTCTCTTTGAAGATTTAGTGCTTTACCTAAGAGCAAGGTACTTTTGTTAGCTGGCAGTATTAACAGTGTATTCTGACTGAACTATTCCCACTGATGTTTTATGAACACCATCCCCACTTCCATGCCAAAGAGATCTCAGGCACCGAGGATTACAACTCAAATCATGCCATGAATCTGTTGTCTCTTGATTTATTGAAGGGGGATTGCTGGGAACTAGGGTGGAATTAAGCAGCCATGCTTGGTATAAAACAGAACACCTATGGGTCTGGAAGATGCTTGGTTTTCTTGCTTAAAACATATACCTTGGGTCCTAGTCTCTCTCTCTCTCTCTCTCTCTCTCTCTCTCTCTCTCTCTCTCTCTCTCTGTATGTTTGTTCCCCCTCTTTTCATTTCCCCTGTAAATAAATCTTTTTTAACCATTCTATGTATGCCTTGTTCTGTGATTTTTTTTTTAAGCATGCAAGTGAGGGTTGAAAAGCAGGCCATCCCATTTCACTCAGGGGTTGCTCTATGACAGCAGAATGAGGAGCACCTCATTATCTCAAGCCTGTTCGCTTTAAATGGGTTCTGCTATCTTCCACATAAAGACAAACATACTCTTAGTGCAAGAGACCATCAATATAAAAGAACTTTAATATAGTTACTATGCAATGCAGAAAAAAAAAAAGAATATAGTTTTCAAAGGAAAACACCCAGAATTATCCATCTTCTTGTGGGTAAATGCCCAGTCAAATGGGATTAGGTCCAAGCAGAGCCACTGAGACTCAAATTTGCCACAAGTCTAAGGTACCTTAGATTTACAGGAAAAGGGCAGAAGCAGCCAGGCAGGTTTGGAAGGAAAGGAGCAAAATCAAAACCCAACTCTTCATAGCTTCATACTGCATGTCACCAGAGATTTATATCCCCTAAACCTTTTTCTAGGGGACATTTCCTGATTTTCTTTAAAATCCATTCATCTAGTTAATTTGAAAACAGGGAAAGCAGATGATGACTTTGAAACTCCTTGAAGTCAAGACTGGGGTTTGAGTCAGGGGCTTTGGTTAAAAAGTGTAACTCACAGGCATCTCCAAAATCTAGAAATAATAATGGTCATTAAACACAAGAGAGTTCTAGATTCAAAAATACTAAAAAGGATGTTCATTCTGTTCCCTCTGCAGATGTCAACTCAAAAAAATTAACAAAGAGAATGGAGAAGTTGTAATAGTGTGATACTCATAGAAAGGAGAGGTTCCAGGTTCTCTGCCCTACCCAAGGTAGGATCTGAGCAGGGAGAAGAAGCTAGAAAATACCAGGAGAAGGAAGGTATGGGAGGATATAAGAAGACCAGGAGGAGGCATGTGGAACAGAAACATGTAAGGAAGAAGTTCCACTTGTTTACTGCCTCCAATTTTATCAGAAACTTGGGGGACATGGATAGACATAGATAAAACATGGGTTGTCGTATCTATGGGGAATCTGACAACCAATCTTTATCTTGACTTGGGTATTAAATTTGCTGCCTTCCTTCCAGACCTACCTAGCCCCTTCTGCTGCTTTTTAATGAAACTAGAATTCAAATAACTCATTACTCTAATTTGGGAGTGAAAATGATTCAGATATTGAAATTATTTTTATTTAGTATTTTTAAGAAGTAGTCTTATAAATATTAAGTTGTAAGTCATGATGTCCCAAGCATATTTTAAAAATCAGTAAAAACATATGAAGACACCTAGTATAAAGTATGAATTGTATAGTCATTTTTATAGAAGTGAATATGACTTGTTGGAGCTTAGTCCTTGAGTGCTTGAATTTTTTAAAAAGGTAACATATTTACACTATCAATTAAGTACTTATAAATGTTGTTGTCTTTTAGAAAGAGAAAATGTATTTGGTGAATCTAGATAGTAAAGTTGACTCTTTTGAAAGAATTTGCTGTCATCAATATGGGCCATTTGGTTCACCTGATAATTCCTTAGAATGTGCATGTAGTGAAAAGTCTCTGCCCCAGGCAGTCGCTTAAATGCTGGAACCAAATCAGTGGAATGGATTGGATACATACAAATGTTTTGTCACCTCCCCAGTATTGGAGAGCTCAAACTGCTGAACGTTTCATATCCTTTCGTGGCTGAGAAACGTGTGTTCCTTATTATAAAAGGTTTAGGGATGACATACTGTGTAATAGCTCAGATGAGTGAAAACAAATTTAAATATAAGCAAGGCACTAGCTTATATTTTGCATGTTGTAAATACTCTTAGAAACAGTATGGGGCCTTATTAAGTTTGAACCTCAGGTCTTTCAACTTCCCTGAGAAAAGAGAACAAATGGTAAATGCATGAGAAAATAAGTAACTAACCTCTGTGATTTCCCACTTCAGCTTAAGCCCAGATATTTTTGTCAGTTGTTAATTACAGTCATATTTCTCGAAAGCATTTTCTTTTTGTAAGGACAGAAGAAAAAAAAAAGAGAGAACAGAAACATTTCAAG
The DNA here is from genome assembly GCA_004024945.1 of Uropsilus gracilis. Taxonomy (NCBI): domain Eukaryota; kingdom Metazoa; phylum Chordata; class Mammalia; order Eulipotyphla; family Talpidae; genus Uropsilus; species Uropsilus gracilis. Next base: position 107,635 of record PVHY01001339.1, read on the forward strand.
GAGAAAGGCTGAACCACATTGTATGGGATCACATTTTTCTGAACGGGGAGGACCCTATTGGGATGAAGGCCATTGGCAGGGCTTCTGTCTGGAAAAGAGGGAGCTGGTGGAGAACTGGTGTGGGTGAAGTGTAAGTCACATGGGGACACCTTCAGAGGTCGGCTGCATGTAGAATCAAAGGAAAAAATGGCAAGAACTTGGGCCATATCTGGGGAGAAAAAGGGCACATAGCAGGGAAGTATAGGGGATGAGAATATGTTCATTCAGCCAAGAAAACCTGCTTAATAGCCCATTTGGTGCTTTCTCTTTTTCTCTTTTTCCAACTACACACGTGTATGACAGTGTATTGGCTCTAACACTTCTGACACTGGGGATGTTCTACATGGGAGGAATTAAGTCATAGAGAAGTATATGAATTTATTAAGGTCCTCATTATATTTTGGATGGGATTTATATTAGGATCAAACTTCCAGTTCTACATCTTCCATTATTTGAGAACTTTTGCAATGGATGACTGTAAAGTTCATTTAATCCAGTCTTCTATCACCTGGTCTACCTTGTCTTGGGGGCTAAAATCCTGAACTAGTATTGCATCCATCTGCAGCAATTTTATCCTGATAATTCCTTTCAGGATGAGTGATAGTTCCTATTAAGAATAGTAAACAGATGGTTTTGTTGAACATGAAACCCTAGGCTGCTCTGACATGCTCTCAGATGTCAGTTACTGTTTTGATTGCTTTCTTATTTTTCTACACAGACACTTGTTGACAGGAAGCTCCGTGGCCACCATTCATTGCATTTAAGTAATCAAACAACCACAAACTGTCACTGTCACTTTCATTTCCTGTCATCATTCATTTTCTTTAGCTTCTCCCAGCTTATCATTGAAACAGGATGCTATTAGCAGCATATCCTGTGTATCAACAAGGAAAGTCTGTAGGTGTGCACAGGCGCTGGGAAAGATGGGAAGGGTAGGTTATAAAGGCTTGCAAAGTAGCTTCTAGATTTTAGTTTATGTCATTTACCTGTGATTTAGAAACTTACTTTGTTTCTCGAATCAAATAGAAATCCTAGCCTTATTGCTACAGAATTTTCTTAATATCCCACAGTAGTGAAAGATTAGCCCTAGCTTCACTGGTTGTTTTATCTCGAGCAGGAGTGAGGCGAGGCAGACTCTGCTACTTCCATCAGCTGCTCCAGGAGAGCTTTGTGACCGTAAGAATTGGATTTGGTTGTCCTTCACAAGGACCTTTCTCCCAGCTGTTTCGATATAAATGTATGTCTTCATAGCTCGGAAGACTATCAGGAAACAGGTGTTTTTCTATTAATAGTCAGGATGTATCAAAGGAAGGAGAAGGTACCGCAGTGTGTGAAAATCAGGTGGTCCGCGGTTGAATACTTTGTACACAATAACTAATCATTCTACGCTTATATCTATTTATAATAAAGTCTATAATTACAAACCAGGTGGCTGCGGTTAGAAGATTGTAGGGTTTCTAAACAGGTTACTTGACTTACCATTACAGTTCTAGAGGAGACGTGGCCACCTGGGTAGTGCACGGTGTGGCAAGTGGCTGCCGACCACTGTCTAGCCTCTTTCCACGTTGTCTTCTAAATCCACCCGCCTAAAGTTGCCATCTGCAAATCCCTCCTCCACTGTCACATGGGAACTTTTCATGAGGTTTTATGCGCTTTGAGTTTAGAATTTTGCTGTTTTTACTTCTGCTGAATTGTATACTGGGTTGATATGGAGTTTCCAAGGCAGTGTTTTTGAAATGTCATCCTCCCCGTTACCTTGTGGCTATAGAATCTTAATTTTTTCCCCTTACTTTTTAATTCAGAATTTATAAGGGATCACTTGAATTATGGTGTATTGTGAAAATGAACCTATTAGTAATTTGTTGAATATTTATCTAATATCTCTGATAGCTAATGACAGGCTCTGTGGGTCATATAAAGAAGTATAGGGAATAGTTCTTGTTCTGACTGTGGTCTTTTTAACGGGGGGGGGGGGGGGGGGAGTGTAGTAAAATGATTCTTTTAAACATGTATACATCATGTGTTGCATCCCTGCCACAAACAATATTTGCTAACACTGGTAAGATGTAGGATGTTAGTATGTAAAGAGTTTGTATAGTTTCATGAAGAAGGGGGCCTACAATCTTAGGAGTCAAAAAGGAGAAATAAAGGATAGTAAAGAATATTTGGAGGTGACATGGTTATGGGGAAAATTGGGGAATAGAATGATGTAAAAAATCAATTAATAAAAAATAAACAAACATTTGTATGTAGTGTTTGTTTTAGTTTTATACTGTTACATAACAAGTTGCTGTAAACTTAGCCCTTTAAAGCAACATATATTTATCATCTCCCAGCTCAGGTTAGGTTCTTTGTACAGTCTCTCCAAGGCTGCAGGCAGTATTCATAACTGTAACTCAGCGTTCTTTTCTAAACTCTTGTGGACTTTGACAAACTGAGCTCCTTGCAGCTGTGTGACTGAGGACCCCAAATCTTGGCAACTGCTCTAGAGGAACCATGTTGTTCCCTAGAGATCTCTTGGGTTCTTGTCTTGGGGCCTCCTCCAGAGGTTCTCTCACAACACAGTAACTTCCTCCTTTAAAATCAGTTACTCCTTCAAATCTTCCTTTTAAAGCAGGTCCTAGCCTTACTTTTAAAGGCTCACCCAGATAAACCCATCCCACCAACTAGTTCTGCTTTTAATTAACACAAACTCAGCAGTGAAATCAATCTGAGTAGCATCAGGAGTGAAATGCAATCATACTGACAATTTCTACCCATATTCAATGGGATGTATACATTTAGCATGTATACGAAAAGATAAAAAATCTCCTGAACAGTCTTAGAATTCTACTTGCCATTGACAGAAACAATGTTACAGGAGATGAATTGACCTAGTGTGGTGTGTTTGTAACATCTCAGTCTAACTGCAGAGATCAATGGTGAACTAGTTTTAGATTTGTAAACTTAGTACAACAAAACAAAACATCATGATAATATATACTTCAGGTCTTTAAGTAATTTTAATGGCTTATTTTCCTTAGTGTAAAGTTTTTGAGTTAATTAGTCCACTACAGTTATGATTTTCTTATTGATGTTCTAATGATCCCATTCCTGACCCAGAGCATCTTTTCAGTTGGGCCCTTGCATCTTTGAATATCATCCTATGATTTTTTTTTTTTTTTTTTTTTTGAGACTAGGTCTCTCTATCTTGCCTGGGGTATTCTCGAACCTGTGGACTTTAAGTGATTCATAGCCTCCACTTTGCAAAATAGCTGGGATTAAGGCACACACCACAGCACCCCTTAGTGTAGAGGTTCAGTGTGAGAGGATTCACCACTAGTGGGTTTGGTAATCATTAGACATGTTGTCAACTCTGACTGCCTAAAATCAATGACATCTCATTGTGGTTTGCATCTGTATTTCTTTGATAATTAGTGAAGTGGAACATTTTCAAATACTTAATATTTGCCTATATTCTTCAGAAAATAATTTATTCAAGCCCTTTGTCCATTTTTAATTGGATTATTTTCTTGTTATATTATTATATATTTCCCCCTATATTTTAATTTTTTATGAAATCAGAAATCTTATCAAGCACCACAGTGACTAAAATAGTAGGTAGTATGTCTAAAAGTGGACACACCTTTCTGCTAAGTCATGAGGATAAAAGTTGAGTAGGTCTAATTAGATTTGGAAGCAAATTTTTATTTTGTAACTACAGTTATATATCCTCAGGACACAAATGGCTCTAAAATAATCTAGCAATATATTATATTTATGGTGAAATCTGTGAAGTTTATTTTTGTTTTCTGATGTCTGTTCTGTGATGGGAGAAATATCAGGGTTAGGCTGAAGGTGTATGGGTGAATAAATTCACCAGAAACAGAGTGGAGAAAAGAACAGATAGAGTTTTTGAAATACTGCTAAGAGAAACAGTCATCAAGATAAGAGAGGTCTACATGTGAAGAATTGTGTGCCCCCTTTTATAATCTGTTTTGGTGGACTTTTTATGACCAGGGAGTTGTCTCTGCCTGCTGGTCCCCTGGGACATCAGGTTTAGGGGGGCCTTTCACACAGGAGTTGTTCTACTGGATTTTCTTTGCCCAAATTTGGGACATCCCCTGTTGGTCAAGTGAACTCATGGCCGGATTTCCATGACAATTCTTTTGATTCCCCTTCTTTATTTTATGACTTGCAGCATTGCTCAGCTGAACAAAGAACAGAGGCTAAATTTTTAACTTAATTAAATGATAACCTGACATTTTTTAGCCAAAACGTTCTGTTAGATTTTATTCTGAACAACAGAGGGGTCTATCTCTTGAAAATTAGTTGTTATATGGCTCATATTTGCTTGATGGTGGAGTGTCAGGGAACATTCTTTGTTCCTCTGATTAGCTTCAGAGTAGACCTGTTGAATGTGCACTGTGTCTTAGTGTGTTATAGGTGCTGACTTCTCAATGTTTTATCTCTAAGGCTGTCATTCTAACCCCAGTCTATATTCTTACAACCTCTCTTGGGGCACAGGTTTTTGTTTTTTCTTTTACTTTCCATTTCTCTAATTTCAATGAGTTTTCATAAATGCCCAAAGGGAGGCAGCATTATTGACTTCCTCTCAAAGATTAAGACATATATTCCGTAGGGAGAGAAACAGAAGGATCCTCATGGAGTGGCTTTCCTTTCATAGTGACTACTACTTCTTCCCTCAAATCTACACCATTAGAAGAGTTTTATCAATTTCTCCCTGTATGTCTTTGAACACTCAGTGGGGTTCATGGAAGAAAAGGTGCAAGAAGGTGATGATATGAGACTTCCATGGATTTCAGTTGGTGAGTAAACTAAAACACACTAAAAGGCTTACATTTAGTGTCCACCAATTAACCAATCATCCCATCTGAAAGCTTTTTACTAGTCTATATTTTTATCTTGCATAGTAAACCAATGTTCAGACCTTATATTTCTTTGCAGGCACTGACCTTTCTGCAAGTGGGCCTGTTAGCTATCCTAAACCATAGCTTTCAGTAGGTTAAAGGACAAGAATCATGGATTTGCTGGTTTCCCAGGTTTTTTGTTTCTGTTTTGTTGTTGTTGTTGTATGTTTTCAAGGATAGGTTCTTTCTCAGTCACCTTATTCCCAAACAGAAACTTGGCTTGTTTTTAGATTCTTCAAATTTTAGTTTCACTTACAGAGATCTATGTTTGATTCACTACCTTTATAAAAATTATTTATGCTACATTATATTTTCCAAGCCATATTTATTTTCTTATTGCCCCATAGAAGAATTCAGTCAGTTATGTAGGAAATAACACATCTATATCATAGATTAGAAAACAGTGGCAAAGAAATGTATCTAGTATAATGGAGTAACTTAAAAGTAATTCTAGAACTTGAATTAATACTATTCTTGTTTTGACTGACATGCTTGTATTTTCACAGCCATAATTCAATTTCTCCTTTTTTCTAAGTGAGAACACTATAGTTTCCCCAGCCACCTCAGTAAGGCCATTACTGATTACTACTCAATTCAAATCTTAGGTCCTTTTAGTATTTCAAAGAAACTCCAGTACAAAACAGTTATTTAGAAACATGAATTAAAATTTAACCTGAAGAACCTCTATTCTTTCAGTAAGTTTAAGATTATTGTATTTACTTGGATTCAGAGTCAAAAGCATTTTTTTTATAACTAGAATAAGGAAAATGATAAGTTTTATCACTTTCTGCTTTTGAGATAGCATTTCAGTTGTACAGGGACATGAAGAACCTTAAAACATTAAATAATAAAACATTAAATATCTAAGTTTTGTGCCGGGCATGGAGGTGCACACTTGTTGTCCAAGCGCTGGGAGGAAAAAGGCTTGGGATTGCTTGAGTTCACGGATTTGAGACTACCCTGGGCAACTTAGGGACATTTAGTCTTGGTGCCTGTAATCCCAGCTATCTGGGAGGCTGAGGCTGGGATTGCTTGAGTCTGCAGTACCCCGGGCAAGTTTTGATTCTGCGGTACCCTAGGCAACATAGTGAGACCTAATCTCAAAAAAGAAAAAAAAAAAAAAGTAAGTTCTGTATGCTTTTTCTTTTATAATTTAAAACTCACCAATTTCCTTCAATGGAAACCTTACTGATGTCATAAATATACTTCAAAATAAGAAAAAATATATGATATGTAGTTTAGCTTTAGTAAGTATTTTGTGGACTGGTTGTATTAAACACTCATTGACCTTGGTTAAAGCAAATCAAACATTTTGAAGCTTTTGATTTTTCTCTCAAGTATTTATGAGGAAAAATTATATCTTTAAATGGTTACTCTTTGAATTGTAAAATTTTCTTTTGTGCCTTTTTTTGCTCTTAAATCTCTCAAGTTACAAGTTTCTCATGAGAGCTGACACAACACAGTAAAAGATCTGGATAGATTGGTAGTAAATTTGAGGGTATTTTTCTTTTTAATAAAGTCTTTGTAAGGCTTGTAAATGCCTTAGGCAACCTTTTCTTCCTTCTTACCCTTGTCATAAGGCCAGGTTATAAACAAAAAAGAAGAAATATTCCTTATAAGATTAGTTTGTGTGTGATTCATGCAGTGTTTTCAAGTAGCCCTTACGTTGAGAGAGAGAGAGAGATAAACAACAAAAGCCTTGCTTTTTGTCTCTAGGTATAGTATATGAAAAACAAAAGTCAAGATTCTTAACATACTCTCTTGAAGTTTATAAGCTTCGTTATGTTATGAAGCATGGGCAATTTAGTTATAGAGTCTGGTGCAAAGTTCAGAGATAATGTCCTGAGACTCAGTCATTAGTTATTTTCTTTTATGATTGCCTGAGAAGACAGTGTTATCAATTGAAAAATAAGTACTTTCTAATATTGAAATCATGACATATCTTCCCCAAAGCATTACTGTGTAGAGCCACAATGTCTTAATATTTTCTATCTTTGGAAGAAACTATTTGATTTTTTTCCCATAGTCATAGTCACCTCGATTTATTAGTTTATTGCTTGACTCTAGATAGCCAATAATGACGGGTGTACGGATGAATCTGCGAGTTGTTACATGATCTCTTGATCATTTTGATATTTGACATATAGTTCTTTCAGATATTTGCTTAAGAAGCCTGCATTTAAGTTCTAGTCCAACAGTGTGACTTCATTAATATTAAAAAACAATGGATTAAAAATAGACATTAAACACTTTGCTGGTTTTCTGTGGGTTCATACTTCACTCATTGTAAATGTGAAGGTAAGGCTGATGTTTTTTTTTGAAGAGTAAAGATCATTGGAGTGGGGATAATGAAAAACAATAGCCAAAACACAAAAAATACATAGATAACAACCTTGGTCTTCATATGTGTATCCAGGGTGCTTGTCATAATTCAAGTTTAGTGGTCATTTCACTGAAGGTGCAAGTAGCAACTAGGATTTAGTACATTTATTGTTTGCTTCATCTTTTTTTTTCTGTCATTAAATCAGGGGAAACATATTCACATGTTCATAGACAACAGTCAGTTCATTAAATGAATGAGGTCGACTAAGTGGGCGATGGTGCCTGCTCTGTCTCCTGAGGCAGCTGTTCTGCACCTGAAGTGACCTGTCTGTGTGGAGTGTGAGCTCAGCTCATCTGAGTCTCCAGTTTTCAATAGAAGTCATCAATCTTGATGGGAAAAAAAAAAGATCAGACATTACTTTACATACAAACATAGAAAACAATAAAGTTTTATGCTGCCTAAAACTAGACTTAGTTTTGAAGTTTAGATCATCAGGGGCAGATTCACTCTCAGCTACTAGTGCATAACATTGCACAAAACTTTGGATTCTGTGAGCAGGAGACAGGAGAGATTTATCCCATTGTGCATCTACAGTGTAAATTGGCCCATATTAGCATATTGCACTTAATGAATAAATATATGGTTTTAATAGCTGATAAATTAATTCAATCTCTCCTAATCTCATGCTTATGAGCAAATAAAAAAATGAGACTAACATGATGTAGAAAATAACAATGCAGAGGTAAATTCAGTGACATCATTTATAAAGTTAGATTTATAAAGATTTATAGTTCGTTCTAGAGTTTTTGCTTATGTGAAGTTAAAACATGTGGTCTTTGATAACATTTTAAAATATTCAGGTTTATATATAAGATGTACCAACCAGAAAGATTCATATAACTTTCCAGATCATAGGATTTTCTTCAAAATTGACCTGACATTGTTGGGTCCATTATATAGTACTATTTGTTGGATTGGGGAAATTACTTCTATGTGGGACAACAGTTTTCACTTAGGCCTAATATTCACAATTATCTAGAGATTCAATGTACTGAAACTTTGTGACACTTGCCGGTTTTTTGTGTTGATTGCTATTCTTATTTTTTAATAGTAAAGAAATATTTGTCTGAATCTGTCTCTGCCAAAAAAACAACCAAACAAACAAAAATATATGTTCAGGAAAGAGCCTGTATACCAATGTTCATTGACATAAACTTGTGATAGCCCAAATGAGACACAACTAAGTACCTTTCAGTGAATGAATGGCTAATCAAGTTGTGGCTTATCTGCATCATGAAATAGTACTCTGCATTAAAAAGGAGTGAATGCTTTATCCATATAACAACTTATATGCATGACAAAAGATTAAACAGATTGAAACAGTCAGTGTAAGTGACCATAAGGTTATACACTATGTGTTTGCATTTGTGTAAAGTCCTTGAAATGACAAAAAGATAGAACTAAAAAGCTGTCTACAGTTAAGGTTAAGGAGAGATGGGGAATTGTAGAAAGTAGGAGAGGGTTGCTATTATAGAGAAAGATGAGGGAACTGACACTAATGGAGAATTTTTTTGTTTGTTTTTAATTTGGTGGTAAATACACAAACCTACACGTGTGATATAAACAAATGTACACACACACACACACACGGTGTATACTGGGGAAATGTGAATGATGGATTACCTCAGTATCAATTTCCTCTTTATGATATTATACTGTAAAATTACAGTTTGTTACCATTGAGAAAAAAATCATTAAGAATACATGGGATCTCTATCTTACTTCATGCACCTGCATGTCAATGTACACATTCTTTTTCTTTTTTTCTTTTTTTAATTTAAAAAAGTGGGGAAGGCGGCACGGTGGCTCGTGCTTGTAAGCTTCAGCCTATGAAACGGCCGGGACTAGGGATCGCGGTTTGAGCCCTGCCTGGGGCCCGTAGCGAGACCTAGTTCCAAAAAAAAAAAAAAAAAAAAAAAAAAAAAAAAAAATTGCTGGGCGTGGTGGTGCGCACCTGTAATCCTAGCTACCTGGGAAGCTGAGGCTGGGGATCACTTGAGTCTGTGGTACCCCGGGCAACGAGAGCCTGCTGTTCCACGGGCAAAAATAGCAAGACCTAGTCTCAAAAAAAAAAATAAAAATAAAATAAAAATAAAATTAAAAAAGTGGGGAAAACGAGCTAGCTAGACAGGAAAGAGAGGATTATGCCTTGCCTGTCTATTTTTCCCATCAAATCACCTGCTTGGTTGTTGTAGGATTCTGAGGATGTAACTCCTGAATGACAACATGATTCCTGCAGTTTGGAACAGTTCCCTTCAAAAGAAGAGCTGTGAGTTTGAAGCTAGAAGTAGAACAAAATCAAAGGAGAAACAAACCAGCGATCAGAATTAAGCTCAAACAATGGACCTTGAAATTTCTTCAGATGGAACTTGGTGATTTCTAATAACAAAAGAGTTCACAAACTAGAGCACCTACTAATACTGAGAACTTGTCTTCTTCACAAGTATATTTCTGCCCCCAAAATACAATGGTTCACACAGTCTCTCATTTCTTATCTTGAACTTGAGCTGGGAGAATTAGATTTAGAATAAAATGTTTTGACCTCACAAAACTGCATCATAATAGGACCTATTCCTAACTTATTCCCACATCTCCTCAAATATAACTGTTTTGTAATTAAATATAATAATCTCAGAGGCTGCCCAAACAATGAATGATGGTTACAAAAAAGTGGCAAACATTGTTAAAAGGTCTGTTTTGATCAATGGTCTTAATATGTGATGACACTATCTATATGCCATACAATTAACTAAATTGCTTATTTGAAAAAAAAATTAAAAGATCATCTTCTAAAATTTAGACAAAGGCAAAATTAAAGTCTGGGCCCTGCTCCCTGCTCTCTGTGTAGTTTTTGCTTGTTTGTCCAGGAGGGAGAGCAGGTAGGTCAAGGAATGTGAGATGCTTTAGGAGCCTCCATGTGTCAGACGCAGGCTCCAGAGGCTCAGGGTTGAAAAGGCTCAATTCCAGAGCTGTGAGGGAGGGGATAATGCTCTGTTTGTTTATAGTCTTTAGCTCTAATTACATAATTACATTGGAAGGGGAACTGACTTCTGAGGAAAAGCAACAAAGCAAACAGGGTAAAATTGTAACAGGTCAGTCCAGCTATTATCTTTAGCCCTACAGTTCCTGCAGTGTACACATGCATGTGGGTGTGCATGCGTGCGTGCATGTGTGTGTTTGTGTTGCATGGCATTAACAGATAAAGGAAGTCAGGGGTGTATGTAGGGCTATCATTTTACCTTTAGTGCACTGTGGCACTCTGATTATCTCTCTAAAATTGGAAGGTAACTGGATGTTGTAGAAACAGAGGGCCTCCATGGCAGGTAATAGAGCAGACCTAATTACTTTCAAGTACCTGTAATCCTAGAAGATGTACCTTGAGATAAAAGCAAGGGAAAGTCCCTCAGGTACGTCTAATAGGTCCCCAGCCAGGTTGGCTCTGGAGCAGGTGTAGTATATCAGCTGTTCTGAATGCACCCTATTGATCCAGGAGAGGCTGCACTTTCTGTCACAAATTGAATTCAAATTGCTTACAGGGGGGAGGTGTCTGGCTCTACCTGCTTCATATTTCAAAATAATTTTATTCAGTGCTAGTTTTGTGGCAGATTGTTTAGTCTCTCTTTTTTTTTTAAGCTGTCTTTTAAACTACATCCTCTTAAATCTTGTGTATGATTTTCTTCAAAACAATTTTGTAAATGCTACGGGCAAGTGTATCATAGACACATTTCATATTCTAGAAAAACGGAGAAGAGTAAACTCTTTACAGTTCCTGCCTGCTAGGAGATATTTTAGGGGAGGGGGGAGTAATTTAGTTTTAAGAAAAGATGTTTATTTTTCCATTTATTAATTCATTTATAAATTAATGATAGACACAAAATAAAACTCATGAATTTAAGCTGAGGGTAAATTAAATGACATTTCTAGATACTGAAAGTAGAAATATTTTTTTTCAAATTAAATTATGTGATAGTCCCTACTCCCAAGACTGTCTACCCCACTCCTTACAAACAACCAGAACAGAGAAAGCAGGACCCTCCTATGACTCCGGTGTGGAGACCTGAAATTTATTCATTGGGGTCCTCTTTTTGTGAGATCTTTGTGAAATTTCTATGGAACCCTGAAAATCTTTGAACTGAGCAAGTTTGTTTAAATTTGTCTATATCTAAATGGTTTCAGAAGATTCAGATTTTAGCTATTCTTTAAATCTATTGTTGAATAGGATCCCATTATCTCTTGTTAATCAATTGAGTGAACTATACTGCCAGAAAATTTATCCCAAGCATTGTGGATTTGTATTAGTCCCATATAACAGAGAACTTCTCATTCATTTTACACATTGGTACTGAACACAATGTTTCAGGCACTGTTCTAGGAATTGGAGAGATATGTGAACTAAAAAAACTTACTGTACTTATAGAAACAGACAATTTTATGCTTAGATATGTAAGTAAAATTTTGAGTAATATTAGAAGTTATTGAAATTGTTAGTTCAGAATTGACATTGAGCAGTCTTCAGTGAGAGAAAGAAGATAGTGATGAACATTTCTGGTAAATAATAAAAGCACTCACATTTTATAGATAACGTTATCTGTGATTTAGCTAAATAGTTTGGGGTAATGATTTAAAGGGAAAATATTAGGTCATCATCCTCAAATATAAAGAAAGACATTGAGAATTTTATAATAAAATAAACGCTTGCTATTTTTTACCTAGAAATGTGGGTTGACAGAGAAAATAAGCCAGCATTTTACAGTCGTTTAAAGTAAGGACTTCACAAGCTTTTCATTGTACTGTTTTCTATTTCACAGTCATAAAACTAGAATTGACAAGTTGAGTTGACAAAATCACTGGACATGTGCTGGAACTTGCACACACCAGTGCAGGGTGTCTCTCCTAGTTCTACCTTACTAACACAACTTTGGTAAATTAAAATCAGCCATGAATGGGTACACACACATTAGAAATTGAAAAACAGTTCAAATTGTTCTGCTTTAGCCCTAAGAACTAATTGTTACCATTTACCAACACCACTAAAAATAAACAAGTCAATTTTCTAGAGGGTCAACTTGTTTTGGTCTTTATATATACCAATTTTCTCAAGATTGTTCTATTAATAGTCCTAAAGATGACCAGAGTTTATCCAATACAACCTATTTCCTTTCCATTATAAGCCAGTTGGCCTACCTAGTGTCCTGTTTAGTTTCTGGTCAGCATAACCAGAAGCAGAGACTGCCTCTGGTTTTCTAAAATGAGAACAAACACTTTCTTGTGATGCACATTTTAATTAAGGCTTGATCTATACGTCAAAATTACTCAGTTCTCTGTAGGAAATAATTGCAATACTAACTGAAAGTAAAAGTAGTACTTTGAAGCATAAAGGAAGTCTGATCGAATATCAAAAATTACAGAAGTGGGACAAGTTTTAAGATAATGTGTGGTGTGCAGATAGGACTAAATATTTCCCAGATTATGTGCATAACCTACAAACAATGAGAATAATGTGGGATATACTAATTTGAGGGGACCAAATTGAAAACTTAATATGCTTTTACTGATTCTCAGAATTAGCAATACATATTATGGTTTTTGTGTTAAAAAAAAAAAAAAGTAGATACAGTTGTTTCCCAATTCACCTTCAAGATTTAGCAAGCATTTTATTTAACTAGTCCATTAGGAATGAATCTAATAAATAAGATATATTCTTTAATTCTAGGGATTTTTGTCAAGATACTTTATCTTATTTAGTGACGGTTCATCATTAAATCAACAGTTTCAAAACTCAGAGCTTGAAAGTCAGGTTTATTACAATAATGTACCTACAAGATTTCTTTGAAGGAATACTATATACAAACTAGACAGCTGCTTTTTTCTCACTCATTTCACTCTATTACTGGTTAACTTAGTGGAAAAATGTAAATTTTCCAGGGATTTTAGGTTGAAGGTATCTCAGCCAACATAGATGTGTGCTTGACTTGAGGTCTAATTTAACTCCTGTGTAGTATTGATCGACATAGACCACCAGGGACACTTACAATCCTCTTTTGCCAAAGGTAGACAATGGTATAAGAGAAAAGTGTAATAAATGCCTCTGTCCAGTCCCATGTCGATATCTAGCTGCCTTTTGTGTGTGTGTGCATATGTGTGTGTGTGCCATTCTGAGTGCTTCAGTATTTCACGTTTATTGTAGTGTGATGAAACACCTTTCAAAATGGCCAGAGGGACACTCAGCAGTAAGCATTTAGGCAGTACAAATTGGAGTGAACAGGAGGACAGTTAGCAGGGAATATTTCTGAGGTCAAAGTAGTCTGGGTTGGAGCTGAATCAGCTAAATGCAGAGTTAAGAGCTACAGTACCTGCTGCAAAGTAAATATAGATTACCTTCTTGATGACAAATTGATCCACTGGACAAGGATCTTTCAGAAAGAGACAAGTGCAAAAAAATTAAGCAATTTACACTGGTCAACTTTTTAACCCTTTTTTCTGTAACCATCCTCTCTATCATTTCCTACTTCACATTATTTAATGTTAAAAGAATATATTGAACAAATAAATGCCTTTGCAGAACTCATAATTTCAACTACTATATAAACAGTTTTAAAAGACTAATTCCTTCTCATTTTACTTATAATTCTATACAATCACTGCATTAATTATCATTTCTAGGCCTGAAGAGCATAGTAAGCACTAAGTAATTGTTGTGATTATCACATCTGGAAAACTTATACATGGGTAGAAAATCAGCCTAATTCACAAGCACCATTTAGAATTAATTCAGCAAATATTTTGGAGCTTCTACTATGTGTCTCTCTGCTCTTATATGTTTATTTACAAAATTGCTGTCTTCAAAAGATCTCCTTCAATCTGATTACTTTGCTTTAAAACTAAAACTAACTAGATTTCAGTAGGAAGGAGTAGGGGTGGGTGGGTAATATCTTCATTTATTTAGTTGAACAAATACTCTATGTGAGGTTCAATGACAGATGATGGCATATCAGCCTCAGATACTTTCTTTCCTCAAAGGTGCATGGTTTATTTGGGCAGAGGAGTAATTAAAACAGAAATAGAATACATAGATGACATAGGAAGAATCTGGGAAAGGAA
>PVHY01001339.1:122167-157543 GCA_004024945.1 Uropsilus gracilis
AGAGAGAGAGAGAGAGAGAGAGAGAGAGAGAGAGAGAGAGAGAGAGAGAGAGAGAGAGAGAGAGAGAGAGAGAGAGAGAGAGAGAGAGAGAGAGAGAGAGAGAGAGAGAGAGAGAGAGAGAGAGAGAGAGAGAGAGAGAGAGAGAGAGAGAGATTGGAGATGGAGTAAGGTAGAAGAGGATTTGGAACAAGCAGTAGTCTGCATACTGAGTGGATGTATAGGATACATTTGAGAAATGTTTGATGTGACTTCCTACAATCCTAAGTATATAGTAGTTACTAAGGGTGGTGGGCAGCTTAGAAGTAGTGCTGCAACAAAATTAAATCCCTATTGGAAGCTGGCAGGGTAGAAGTTACATAAAATTAACAATAAGCTACTGAGATGATTCCCTGTCTGAAAGAAGATTGAGATCTAGTGCCTAATTGTAGTGACTAAGTAATTAAAAAAAGAAATCAACTAAGCTGAACAACTTTCAGATAATTTCTTCTGGAACTACTAGAAATACAAATGTTTTGCTGCATCTCAAGAAACATAAAAATCAAATAAAATTTAAATTGATTTGAACTGAGAAATAATTTTCTAAAAATTTTAACTGTAATTATGAGTTTTGCTTATGAAATTTTGTGTTTATTACAAGTGACACCTTTTAGGTATTAGTTATCATTGATATTAAAGGTCCCTGAATATAATCAGATCTACCCAGGAAATTGGGAGAATAGTAAAAGAAACCTCTTAGTTTTGCAAACACAAATTCTGAAATAATCCAAAGAACATTTGGGAAGATGAAGAAATTCATTTTCAGATCTGTTTAAAGGCATCTGATTTGCTGAGTGTGATAATAAACCACTGATATTTCATAGCCTGCACTTAAAAAAAAAAGTAATGACTATAGTTAAACAAATGGCAAAAATGTATTGGCTTACTTAGAACTGATTTCTCAATTTAAGACTGATTATCTTTGTTTGGAAGCCATGAGGCTACAGTCTGACACTCTGCCTCGCAGATGATGGGTCCCCGTTGAATCTGACCACTTGCTTCTGACTCAACAAATGAGAAATAACCAAATATATTCCAGTGTAATTATTTTGAGATAACATGGGCTTATAACATTGTAACGATTTGTAGGTGTAGGGTCACACCTCTTCAGTGGATGCCACTATACGACACTCACCGCCAAAGCACCCATAGTTATCCATCATAGTTCACTGGGCTGGCCTCCTCCCTGGTCTCTGTCTCCTAAATTCCTAACCTGGTAATCTGAACTCTTTCTAGGTACTGCTGCTCAGAAGTGTTTTGATAGGGTAAAAACTGAGGTTACTTGCTGAAGTTAGAGCACAATTCTAGATTTCATTCATGACCAGAATGCTGTGAAGAAATGCACAAGAAAGAGTGTTGATAAAAAAAGGCTCAAATAGCACCAGGGAACACTTAAATAGAAAATTCAGATTTATAAATTTACTCATATGAACTTAATATCTCAAATACTCCTATAAATTCTCTGTAACAATAATATTATACTGATCTGTCAAGAAATATTCAGATAATAAAATTTACCTCTATCTCTTAGAAGGAAGAAGAGGACACAGAGAGATTATTGATAATGAATAGATAGCTATTCATTTATTTTATGTTAAGCAAGGTATATCAACAAGTACTTAGCATTAATTTCCATTACTAAGGAAAACAGAAGAGTTTGCTATATGTTTTTTAAAATCATGTTTGCGTGTATGCAATCACATCTGTGAACACATTGAATGGATAGTTATTAGTATATGTTTCCAAGTGTGCTCTATTATATTTCAACTGCAGTTTTCTGAACACTAATTTACAGCTGTATTTCAAGTTTACTCCTGCTACATTGAAGTAAATACTGTATATATTTCAGGGAATCTGTGCAAAATTATATATTTGATAACAGACTGACTGCTGATTCAGTAAACATTGCATAGCTGGATTGTATTCATTGCAAGTCGCGTGATGTCTGCACAGCAGGCACATAAAGAAGGGGAATTTGTGTATATTAATATTTTCAAGTCAATCTTTAAATTCCTTGTCAGTCATTTCACACAGTTGGACAATTCTCACACTCCCATATGGCCACAGGTAGGAGAAGAAAAGTCCATTTTAGAGATGTATTGACTGAGGTAATGTTAAATAAGAGTGATTTGTTAAGAATAACGTCTAATAAAGAGTTGAAGAAGAAGAGAAGCCACTTTATGACCTATTGATTTAACTAGTTTCAACCAGGCCTGCCAGTTGGTATCAAAGGCAAAGAGACTCCTAGAGAAAATGACTGCTAACTGAAGGCATTGACTGAGGGTGCAGGAGGCAATGCCATCATCTCACCTCTGAACAAAACATCCCTCACCTTCGATACAAGGAATGCTCATTACATTCCACTCTATTTTCTCTGCTCCAGGCAATGACTAAGAAAAGAAGAGTCCTCACATAGAAGGTATCACAACAGTTCATAGTTCTCTAACATCCAGGGCATCTGTATACACCCATAGAAAGTATTTTCAGTTCAATCACTTTGAAAACCTCATAATAGAGGAGCAGAATGATGTGTGGCATGGATACCAAAGTTGTTGTTGTTTTTCCTTTTATCAACATGTAGCTCAGTTAGCAACCTCACCGAACATTGATTTCACTGGCCTGTTTGTAATCACTACAGGGGTCTTTTTAGCTGTGCAACGCAGACATATGCTGAACAGCCTTTGATTTTTTTTTCCTTACAAGTTTGTTTTACATGATAGTCCTTTGCCAGCATGTGCTGTTCCAGACATTGTATAAAATCCATATCATCACTTGTGTTTAAAAATCACCAGTTCCCACCTTGCATTTCTCATCTGCCATCCTTGGGCATTCTGTGGTTGATCCCCACTCCTATTTGAGAAGTTCTGGGTTTCTTTTCCAGAGCTCATATCATAACATCATAGCAGTAAACAGTTCTCTTGAGCCCTCTCCCCACCCACCTCCCCTTTTACCCCCTCCCCTGCCTTTGTCAGGTGGCTGTGATGTGAGCTATGCAAGTGTTTCAAGCACAGAACAGCTCCTATGTGTCAACTTTTCTGCAGAAGTCTCTGAGACAACTTTTCCAAACAGGCATCTCGTTTGTTTTCTTCTTTTTTTTCCTCCTGGTTTGATGTCAGTCATCAATCGAGCAGGAGACAACTCATTTCATTTTTGTGACACACTGTGATGGACTTGTGTTGCAACCCTGACTTATTTTGAGAACTTCAATTTCTCAAGCTGAAAGCTTGAATGTCCCATGGTTGGAGGAGCTATTGATCCGATGTAGATGGACGGCTGAGAGGAACTGATACATTCCTTCCAGCACTCTCCTTTTCCCACCCCCGCCTCTCATTGCCACGATATAATGTCATCTTTTCTTGAGTTGGTTGTCATCTACAAACTTTGATCCTGGCCTCTGGAATATACACTATTTTGTGTTATTTATTCCTATTATTATTTTAATGCAGGTCTGTCTTCATGTATTGCTCCATTTCATTTCAGATGCATTATCTATTAACTAGGAATTAGTTATTCTTGGTCTCTAATACAATTTGCTGCAGAAAATCAGGCACTGAGGTTAAGTGATATTTCCCATACGTTTTCCTAGTGATTTTAGAAGAAAAGACATATGTGCTACTTGCAAATAGAAGATATTAATGTAACGGTAAACATTCAGAATTTAACCCTATTATACAAAATAATTTAAAAATCTGTAAATAATCCAATAAAGTCATCAAATAGTGTTTTTTTTTAAGCTGGTTTATCAAACTCCTGAAGGAAATAATATACTCTGTAGGCCCTTCACTGACTCCATCTTCTCTGGAATTCTGGAGTTTTAAAACATCCTGGTCTTTGATTTCTGTCTCTAATCAAACAAATACATTAATTTAGAGGCAGGAAATAATATGACCACTGTATAGGCATCCTCCCAAACACCCAAAAGAAAATTTGAGAGTTTTCATCAGCAGACTTTATGGAAATATACCTTATTTTTATTTTCTTCTTTTACACTTATTGCTGTGATTAGTAAGTGCTCAACTCTGTGCAAAGCACCTTAAGTATATTGGCCTACCTAATTTTCATAGAGTTTCTTTAAAGTGGGTTATTTTGTACATTATGTAACTTAGTACATAATTGTATGTGCATATTTATAAATTCTCTAGCTTCATCAGTAACAAGAGTAAGCAACTAGCAGAACCAAGTCTGTTTGACTTTGGAACATGTCCATAGTTCCTCTCAAAAAATACTTTAATAAAGAGACCACTTGCATTCATGATGCCAACGCTACAGGAACCACCAAGCTAGAATAGAGCTTGGGGAAGAGTACAAGCTGTTGTGACTGGGGCAGGCTTGACTGTCAGAGCAAGGAAAATGTTACTGTAGCACAGTGACAGCTAGAACTAGAAGAGAATCAGCTAGACAAAGATGTGGCATCAAGGTCTCTCCACTTTTCTTAGCCTCAAATCTTCTGCCCGTGCTCCCCCCTACATTAGCTACATCCTAATAAAAGCCACCTAACAAACATATATGGGTCACATAGTCTGTCAGTGTCAAGATTTCAGATTTTAAAGAAAGGTAAAGAGGTACAGAGAATAATGGATGGCAGTGAAGGTCACAAACAAGCACATATAGATAACCACTTGGTTATACAGAGAGCAAGAATATGCCCAGTTTCAAAGGGCAGCTCAGCCTTTGTCCTTTTAGCACATTTCTAGGCAGTAATACACCTTGGAATTAAAAGATAATGACAATATCGACACTAAACACTTAATAAATCACATAATATATAACAATGTTTTCATAAGCATTCTTCCCAGTTTTACCAATTATTATTAAAATTTCTTCCTGAAAATGAAATGGCTACATGTTATGGTTTGTTCTCTTTAGTCTCTAGCTAAAAATACTTACAGAGCTGTAGATTTTATGTGTGAAATACGTTTTAAAAGTACACATCATTTTGAAGTCCATTCACATAGTTAATTCTAAAATCTAATTCACCTCTCAAAACTTTTTGTTCTTTATTTCTTTTACAAAATAATCTTTACAAAATAAAGAACTTTTTGTTCTTTATTTCTTTTACAAAATAATAGTTGTTACTTTCTTTTCATTGGTCATTCTGCTAAAAAGTATTTTCACACCTTTCATTTAGTCACTGGCATCTCAAATGAAACTGATAACAAGCAAAATTCAAATTATGTAGAAATGAAAAAAAAAGGGCATGGAATGATTTAAGCTGTCCTTCCAGACCTTTCACAGTCACATTCAAGCATTCTATTACACCCTTATTCTTTAGACTCTTTGTCATACCATGCACCAACTAGCTTGGATGCTCCATTTTAGAAGTTAGAGGATGTGTACTTTGTGCTTTTGGTTCCTGAATTCTCCAGGTTATCGCAATTCTGCATAAATTGAGTTGACCTGAAACTAGTTTCCCTTCAAATATCCTCCCATTATTCAGTATTGTCTCTCCTCACTCCTGCCTGGGTTAAACAAACAAACAGACAAATAAACAAACAAATAACTTTTAAACTCATAATACCCTCCTCTGACTTTCAGCTGCACAAGGAATAAAAAAAAAGCCATCTAAGCTTGACAAATGACCAGTTGACCAATTCACAGTGTGACAACTTCTCTTCCAACCTCATTTTTTTTCAGCAGCCCATCTCCTCTTATACTCTGTGCTCATCCAAATCAAGGCCATGAGTTGTTTTCCTATGCTTTTGGTCATATCTGCTTGAATATTACTTCCTCTATTTCTTTGGCAAATTTCAACCATCACATATTCATCCGTCCAATCTCTTATTGATTCATTTTTTCCATCTGTTCAATGATTGGTTTGGCCTCTAGATTAGGTCAGGTAATCTCTTAGGAGCTGCAGATTCAATTGGAAACAGAAGCAGATAGTTCTTGTCAGAATAGTTTGGTCTGGAGCTAAAGTTAGATATTCATGGAACAATCTCACAACTGTAATTACAAGCAAAGATAAATATTGTCATTAAAATAAAGAAACAGAGTCATGACAGATACTTAGAAAGTTAATCTACTAATCTTGATGAGTAGTAGTGAGGAGGTTTATAAGGCAAATTTCCCTTAAGGAAGTGATACTTGAACTGAATTATGAAGATGAGAAGAAAATAGCTTTGCAAAAATGGGATGGGGAGGGAAAAAAAACATATTAAGCAGAGAGAATGCAAGGATAAAATCTTTGTAATGGGAGAGAACTTGACCTGTCTGAAAAGAGTAGGAAACAAAGAGTAGGGGCTTTTTCTATTTTTTTTTTTTTTCTGGAGCACTAAAATTGAGATTGGAGCAAGGGCAGTGTTTAAAGGAAAAACATTAGAAATGCAGTAGACCCTGACATCATTGTGGGCTCTAGAGAAGATGAGGCTATTTCTATCTTATTAGAATATTCATAAATGTTATTGTTTATAGTGCACACAGGTGAGGTGACTGGGGATATAATTTATCGCTCGGTTTAAATAGAAGACTGAAGAATTGTCAAAATGAGAGCAGGGCAGCTGATTAGAAGTCTATTTTCCCAGTCAGAGATAGAAGACATTTGAATGAACTTGAATGAGGGACTAGAATTATTAAAATTGTGTAAAGAGTCATCAGAAAACTAGGGAAAATATAGAAAAGATATAAGGAAAGAAAAAATTAAAGGATGAGGATATCTCAACTCCAATATTTGATGTTCAGATAGTAGATCTACTCCAAAGTAAGAGTTTATCACTCACATCCAACTTAAATTTCTTTTCTTACATGAATTTTTTCTTGACTTCAATAGAACAAATTTAGACATTCCGCCCTATCCTATCACAAGGATTTCTCCATAATCTATTACAGAAATTAACCATATTAATTAACTTTACACATAGTTGGTGTTAATAAGAATTTCTAAATGAATTAAAAATAATTCTCTCATACATCAGTAAAGAAACTGTTATGCAAAAGTAAGGATGTGGACACTCAAAATACTGAGAAACACATCTAAGGAATTGGGCCAAATAATTTTTTTCAGAGTCCAGAGTGCTAACCATTACATGATGGAACCCCAAACAAGTTTTTTTCAAAGTGAAGTGAAATGACCTTAGCGTTTAAGCACTGTTTAGTTTAAATACTTAGAAAATGTAGATTTAGATTAGGATTTTCCACCCAATCCTTTTGTATGAATGTTTGTTTCACTTCTCTACTTTGTCTTCCTTGGTATTTCTTCCTGATGGTAAAGACAACTTTGTGTCTGCTGACTTTAAACTCATTTGTCATGACAACACTCTCTCAGGCACTAACACGCCTCGGTTGTTAAGTCTTGTCTGTAATTGTAGCATGTTCATTGAACAGATACAGAAAAATATAGAAGAATAAAATAGATGTGTTTTCAGAAGTGTGACAAGGTCTGAATTGAATTAATGAATGATATTGGAGTATTTTATTAATTATTATTTAATATTATATGACAATCACAATTAGATTGTGGTGTATGTTTCAAGCGGATTTACAAATTACATTTTGAAGATATATTATGAGTATAATCTGGCAACTTCATTGCAATCTAAATGGGATTTTTTCTGCTCTCTCTTTCCCTCCATCAATATCCCATTTACCAGGTCAGGTCTGGAATAAAATATTTGAAAGTGACACATGAAAATAGAAGGGTAGAAAGGTTGTATACTTTCTCCTGTTTGAAGTAACCTACAAATTAACTCATGTTGTATCCATACATGTGTTTGCAGATATAAAACTATGTATTTCTCAATAGTTTGCAAAGTATTCTAAATGTGACTACACATACATATTCATATGTTAGTTGACCAAAAGCACAGAAAGTGTTATCTTCCTCTACTTTTCCTTTAATCCAATAAGTCAATATTTTCAGATAAATAATAATAAATTTAGAGAAAATAATTGAGCTAAAATATTTTCCAGAACTTACTGTACTGCAAGAAGATAACTAATCAGAATGAGAGCTCTCTTCTAGTCTTTTCACTAACTATTACAATATGCTAATAATGACATAATGCTATCACTTACAAAATGCTTTTAAAATAATTAATTTTACTTTTTAATTGATTGCACATATGTATGTGTGTATACATATATATAACACATCATTGTCTACTCTGAGGTTCTCCCACGATCTTGTCACCCATGATATCTTAAGCCTATTCATTTCCTGATTTTACCCCATCCCTCTCTCTTGCTCTATGCTTCAGTTCTGTTGACAGTTTTAATTTTTTCTTGTCCATTTGTTTTTTGTTTGTTTGTTTGTTTTCCCTATATATCACATATAAGTGAGACCATCTAGTATTTCTCTTTTTTCTCTGGCTTATTTCCACAAACATGATATTTTCTAGCTCCATTCATGCTGCTGCAAATGACATGTTGTCTTTTTGATTGATGAATAGTATTCCATTGTGTACATATACCAAAACTTCCTGATCCAATCATCTGTTTGGGGGCCATTTGTGCTGTTTCCATATCCTGGCTATTGTAAATAGTGATGCAATAAACATCCTAGTACAAGTGTCCTTTTGAATTAGTGTTTTTGTATCCTTTGGGTAGATTTCCAGAGTGAGTTTGTTGGATCAAATGGTAGTTCAAATTTTAGTAGTTTAAAAGTCCTCCACACAGCTTTCCAAATTGGCTAGACCACTTTGCATTCTCACCAGCAGTGGAAAAGTGTTCCTATCTCTCCACATTCATGCCAGTATTTGTTATTGCCTTTTTGTTGTTGTTGTTAATATGTAACATTCATACTGGTGTGAGATGGTATCTAATTTTGGTTTTGAGTTGAATTTCCCTGATTATTAGTGATGTTGAGCATTTTTTCATATAATTATTAACTGGTTGTATTTCTTCTTTGGAGAAGTGTCTTTTTAGATCTTTGATCCATTTTTGTTTTTGTTTAGTTGTGTGAGTTCTTTGTAAATCATTGTTATCAGACCCTTACCAGCTATATGGAGGTTAAAAAATGTTTTCCCATTCACTTGGATTTATTCTTGTTTTGGTTATTTTCTCTTTTGCTGTAAAGAAACATTTTAATTTGATGTAGTTCCAATTATTTTTGTTTTCTTTCACTTTATTAATTTTTTTATCATCCGCAAATGTATTTTGAAAGTGGTTTCTGAAAGTGGTTTCTGAAGTGTACATCTTGGAGTGTTTTGCCCATATTTTCTTGTATGTACTTTATGGTTTCAGGTCTTAAATCCAAGTCTTTTTTTCATTTTGAGTTGGTTTTTGTACATGGTGTGAGGAAGATGTCTAGATTCAATTTTTGTATACAGCAATCCAGTTTCCCATCACCATTTATTGAAAAGACTCTTCTTGTTCCAGTATATATTCCTTGCTCCTTTGTCAAAGATTAACTGGCCATGTATGTGAAGCTTTATTTCTGGACCTTCAATTCTGTCCCATTGGTCTGTGTGCTTCTTTTTGTTACAATACCATCGTCATTATTTAAAGTCTGGGAGTAATACCTCCATTCACTCTTCTCTTAGCCTGGAAAGCTTTGACGGTTTGAGGGATTTTTTTGATTGCTTCAAATGAATTTTATTAACTTTTTTTTTCAATTTCTTTGAGGAATGACATTGAGATTTTTGTTGGAATTACTGTGAATCTGTAGATTGCTTTGTGTAGAATGGCCATTTTGGCAGTGTTAATTTTTCCAATCCATGCAGGGGATGTCTTTCATTTCTTTGTGTCTTCTATTTCTTTTACAATGTTTATAATTTTCTTTGTATAAGTCTCTCTTATCTTTTGTCAAATTTATTCCTAGTTCAATTTAATTTTCATTGATACAATTGTGAATGGAGTAGTTTTCTTTAATCTTCTTCAGACTGATTATATATATATATATATATATGAAGACTACTGACTTTTGTGTGCTGATTTTGTAGCCTGCTACCTTACTGAACTGGTTTATTATTTTCATTAGGTTTTCTGTAGAATTATTAAGATTTTCTGTATATATTATCATACCATCTGCAAACAGTGATGACTTTAATTTTTCTTTCCCTACTTGGATCCCTTGTATGTTCTTTTCTTACCTAATTGCTTTAGCTAGGAATTCTAGAACTATATTGAAAAAGCAGTGGTGAGAGTGGACAGCCTTGTTTTGTACTTTTTGTGTGTGTGTGATTTCAGTGGGAAGGCTTTCAGTTTTTCTCTAGAACGCTATTAGCTGTGGGTTTGCCATATATTGCTTTTATTATGTTAAGGTATGTTCCTTCTAGCTCCATAATTTTGAGAACCTTTATCACAAATGGATGCTGCACTTTGTCAAGTGCTTTCTCAGCATCTATTGATGTGATCATTTTTCTTTTGTGGATGTGTTGGATTGCATTAACTGATTTTCAGTTGGTGAACCATCCTTGTTTCCCTGGGATAAAACTCACTCCCTCATGGTATATTATCTTTTCAATGCATTGTGGATTCTATTTGCTAGGATTTTTGAGAATTTTTGCAACTTGTTCATTACAGAGATTGGCCTATAGTTTTCTTTCTTTCTTTGTGTGATATTGAATTCATAGAAATTATTTGATAGTATTCCTTCTTTCTCTACTTTTTGAAATATTTTTTGTAAGATAGGCACCAGTTCATCTCTGAATGTCTGGTAGGACTCATTTGTAAATCCATCTGGTCCATGGTTTTCATGTTTGAGGAGGGATTTTATTACTGTTTCAATTTTGCTGCTTGAGATTGGTTTATTTAGGCTTTCTATGTCTTCTTTATCCAGTTTTGAATGTACGCATACTTCTAAAAATTTGTCATCTTATCAAGGTTGTTGAATTTGTTTGCATATAGATATTCATAGAAGCTTCTAATGATCGTCTGTATTTCTGTTTTGTGTGTTGCAATTTCTCCTCTTTCTTTTATGATTCTGCTTGTTTACAACTTCTCCCTTCTCTTTTTTGAGCTTCATTAGAGGTTTATTTAGCTTATCTTTTCAAAGAACCAGCTTTTTGTTTTGTTGCTCTTTTCAATTGTCTTTTTTTATTTCAATTTCATTTATTACTGTTTGAATTTTAACTATCTCCTTCCTTCTACTTATTTTTTTTTCTTTTGTTCTTTCTCTAGTTTTCTCAGATATGAGATTAGGTTGTTTCTTTATATATTTTCTTGTTTCTTGATTTGGGACTGTTTTGTTCTATATTCCCCTCTTATTACTCCTTTTGCAGTATCCTGTATATTCTGGAAGGTTGTATTCTCATGATCATTTATCTCAAATATTCCCTTATTTCTTCTTTAATTTTCTTATTAATCCAATCTTTTCCCAACAGTGATGGCTCCAGTCTCTATGACATGAGAAGTTTCTTTTCCTTCTTTTCAAGATTGATTTCTAATTTGATGCCTTTGTGGTCAGAAAAAAATAACTGTTATGATTTCAATTTTTGTGAATTTGCTGACATTGGTCCTGTGGCTAAGTATATGATTGATCTTAGAGAATGACCATGCAACCTTGCAAAATATGTGTAATTCTTTCTTAGAGGGTACAGGGTCCTGTAGATGTCTACTAGGTCCATTTGATCTACACATTTGTTTAGGGTTACTGTGTCCATATTTATGTTTTGTCTTGTTGACCTGTACCTTGGTGAGAGTGGGTTGCTGAAGTCTCCTACTACATATGTATTTTCTTTAACGTCTTTTTTCAAAGATACTAGTGATTAGTATATTGTGGTGCATATATATTGATAAATGTTATGTCTTCCTGGTGTATTGTCCACTTGATCATTATATAGTGGCTTCTTAACATCTCTTTTAGTCTGAAATCTACTTTATATGATATGAGTATGGCTGTACCTGCCTTCTTTCTGGAGTTCATTTATTTATAGGATTGTTTTCTATACTTTTGCTTTCAATCTGTATTTATATTTAGCATTAGGTGTGTTTTTGGGAGGCAGCAGAACTTTAGATTCTGTTTTTCATTCCATTCTGCTACTCTTTGTTGTTTTTTTTTTTAATGAGTTTAATTCATTAACATTTAGGTTGATTATTGATATATGATGATCCATACTTGTGAATTTATTCCTTTCTCTCTCTCTCTCTCTTTTTTTTGGAGGTTCAATTTGTTTATTTGTTCCATTCTTCCTATTTATTCTTCTGTTGGTTTATATTTTAAGGCTTCTTATAATATTTCATGAAGGGGAGGCTTGGTTATGGCAAAATTTTGGAGGGCTTGTTTTTCTAAAATGACCATATTTTTCCTTCTATATAAAATAGAGCTTTGTAGGATAAGTATCTTTGGTTGGAATTTTTTACCTTGGAATTTTTGTATACATAAGTCCATTTTCTTCTTGCTCTAAGTGTCCTTTCTGAGAAGTCTCAGGTGAACCTAAAAAAAATGTTCCTTTATAAGTTATTTGCTTTTTGCTTCTCACTAGCTTCATTATTTTTCCTTGTCTTGAATTTTTGGTATTTTAACTATTGCAAATCTTGTTGCAGTTTTTTGGTGCTCTTCTAGCTTTTTGTGTGTTTATTTGCATTTCTTTCTTCAGGATAAGAAAATCTTCAATTATTTTCAATTATTATTCAAAAATAATCTTCAATTATTTCTTTAAATATTTTATGAGTTCCTTTGTCTTTCTCTTCTCCTTCAAGGATGCCTACTATTCTGATGTTTGTTTTTCTCAATTTATGAGATATTTCTCTAAGTGTATCTTCATTTTTTTCCCCTTTACATATCTCTATATTTTTCAATTTTTTTATGTTTAGGTCTAAATCTTCTAGTGTGCTGACCCTTTCTTCCATTTCTTCTACTCTTTGTTATTGGGTTTTCCCTGCACCTTTAGTTTCTCTGTTCCTCTATTAGTTTCCATCAATATGTTTTTTAAGGATTCATTCTCATTTCTTAGTTGATTGTGTTTTTCAACTCATTCTTTTCCTTTCCTGTCTTCTCTGTTAAAATCTCCCATATTTTTTTTTTGTCTGATTTTTGATTTTTTTTTTTTTTTATGATGGTTCTGAATCCTTTTTCTGTCAGGTCATAATATTTTTTTTCTGCACCTGTGTTGTTGGTTTCAGTGGACTGATTTACTTTCTGAGGTGCATTATTCTCAGAATAGTTGGTTTGGTCATTTGTGATATTTTCCTTATTCCCTTATTTTGCTTTAGAATTTGCTCTTCCCTTGGTGTGCTAATGCCACTGATGCCAGTAAGTGCTATCCCTTGGTGAGGTTGCTACTGTAGAAGTATTTGCCAGGTTCGTGGGCTGCAGTGGTTGCTTGACAGGAATAGAAGTATAGTTCCCTGAGACTTCTCTCTGAGATGCTTGTATCTGAAGCCTATGCTAGAGTATCTGAAGATTTCAAATCTAAGGTGGGCTGTCGGTGTTTCAGGACTGGCACTCAGAGAGAGCTGGAACGTGCTGCCAGCCAATTTGATGAGGGTGGTCATCCAGTAGCATGGTGCGTGGAAGAGGGGCCTGGGTCTGAGTCCACCTTCTCCTGTGTCACTGGGAGGTATGCTGTGGCAGGTACTTTCCCTGCCTACCCCAGTGGTCCTCTACACATCTCTCCAATGTTCAAATGTACTCTTCCCTTCTTGCTCTAAAATGTTTTTTACACATCTGCACATATGCTTCATTTTATTAAATTAGCATTTATGTGTTTGTTATTCTATTTTCCCTTAACATGATTAGCTTTAAAGAGGTCAGCTTATTCATATTCACAATAAGTAAGATATTGACCTGACTTGACTCTGGCCTTGTCACCTCAGGACATCCATGCCCTTGAGACATAGGACTGAGCACCCACTGGCTCCAAGACTAATCAAAGCATCTCTTTTCATAGACTCTTGGAGACAAGAAGATCAGTATCTTTCTGCTGCTTGGACATATGTCATGCAAAACCTTCCATATCTTCCTTCTACATGAACTGACAGAGAAAACGGCCAAAGCAGCATATATTGTGATGGAAGACTGTGTTCTGGTGTTAATGAGTTCTAGCAGAATTCTTTTTCTTCATGTTTTTAAATTTAAAGATATCTCTAAAAGACCCTTGTGGCTCAATTACATTGTATATCTATAACTTTTAACGCAAAGGCTAAAAGTTACAGAAAACTTGAAGTAGCTAGATAAAGATTTACTAAAGTTATAATCTAGTCCTAAATTTTTGACTCTTTTCCTTACTAAATATAGTTCTCATTTTTCTAATATTCATTCAGCAACAAATATGATCTTTTGTCTATTCTTTGTCAGGCAGATTGCAAAATATTGGGACTATAAATATAGAAAAGAAATCCCTGCATAAAAGAATTTGTAATATTACAGAAGATATCCAATCCATCAACACCTCCTCCCCAACCCTGCTTAAATAAAGAGAAGGGAAATGTTTTGTGAAGGCTAATGTTTTATGAAATGGAAGTATTTTCTCACATCTCATGCCAGGGATTGAGTTGCTAGGGGCCAGACTTTTCATATCTGACTCAGACCAATCTTATTTGAGGAGCAGGAAGTTATTTTAATTGCTGGCACAGTGGGTTTCCTTTCTTTGGGAAATGTGTTAAAAGTTAGTGTTGTTTTTGGACACAACCGTGACACAGGTAAAGTTTTAGCATCGTTCAACACTTTCTTTGCATATTTCTCTCTTGCTCACAAGCTTATCACCTTAAAGCTTTCATAGTTTTCTTCCAAACCAATGCCCACTCGATATATCTAGATGTTCCACTTTCATAATATATCCATGCTCCTCCTAGAAGCAAACTTTCCCAGATCTCAATCTCATTTATTTGTCCTGATCTTTACTTGAAAAAGTTTAGCCAATTTGAGGAATCAGCACCTGGGGTTATATCAGTGGATGTTAGTTAGCATTTCAATATACTAGAAATCAGGAAACAAGTATCATTAAAGGTAGAGACTCCTAGAAAGGCTCATGATTAAGATATTTCTGGGCAGATGGGAGCAGGGAGTTCTTTTCAATTAAAATTTAAGATATGCATTCAGATTTTGAGTTTTTCTTAAGAAATTGGAGTTGTTCACATTTTATGTGGATACATACCTTACCATATAAAATCCGAGTTTTCTATGATGTGAGCAATGAGGCCTATTTACAGACTGGAATTTCTGAAAACACTCAGGATTGATTTCAATTCAAAAATGAATTAACTATAGTAAAAACTTTTGAAAGAAACTCTTTTTAATATTAAAGCTTTAATTTAAATTTTTTCTGATATTACAAACATGAAATAAATCTAAAAGATAAATATCAACTTTAAACTCTACTTAATGAAAGATGGATAGCTTCACACAGATGTTCTCAATGACAGTTGTTTCTTTTCAAAAATTTGGTTCAATTAGAAATATTGGAATTCACAGTTGATAGGATAGCAATAATAATACATGTTAATATAAAAGAGCAAAGATAGGACATTACGAATCTGAAAATTACCTCTAGGGCACTTGACTGAGAAAATGACAAGATGCTACTAAATATCCAAATTGTGCTCTTTAGACTTTTATGTAGGAAAGCAAAGTTCATGTAATTTTTAAAAAGCACAACAAACTCTATTAAAGTTCTAATGTTTTCTGTTTCTATTTCTTCTCTCTAGCCTCTTTCCTCTACAGTCTATCCATGTTGCATTAACTTTAGATTCTCCAACCTAGTGATAAGGATTTCGAACCATTCTATTCAACAAGTAATTTGCTTTGACTTCAAATTTGCATTTTTAAAATTGACCTCTCTAAAGATGACTACTTTAAGTACTACTTTTCAAATGCCTTATGATACTACTTTTCAATTGCCTTATGATAATTCATGTATGAAATGACATTCAATTGTTAAATATAATTCTTAGTCAACCATAATTGTTGACTAATTTGCATGTAGCTCATCCAATGTGCATGATGATGATACTTGTTATTATTCTGTATTTCTTCTGAGATTTTTTTTAAAAAATATGTTACAGTTTCCAACTGGAAAACTTAAACCCTATCACCTTAATCATTAGTTTGAGGATCAAATGAGCCAAAGTAAGCACCTACTGCTCTCTTACCTCCCCCACGATAGGCTCGTTGATTAATTTTTCTTATGAGTAGTGTTTTAATTTACAAATGGGCTTGCATTTGTCATTTCATTTGCATTTTAATTTGTACTCTTTTTTTTAAAGTGGGAAGCAAATCAACAACTTCAAGTTCTATTGATATGATTGACAATATAGCAATATCCTGTTTTTATTTAGTGCCCATCTGTTTTCAGATTGTTAAGAATCAAATTAATTTAATCTTCAGAACATTCCTTAAATGTACATAAGGGGCAAGTTATCTTTGAGTTTTATTTAGAGAAATTATGTTTCTCTTTCTTGTTCTAGGTGAAAGAGAATAGAAAAAGATACAAATGTATAGTCTCAGGGATGAATCTAGTGTTTCTGTTATTAGTATATAATGCTACAAATCAGGAATAGAAGACAATTAGTTAAAAAGCAAGAGGGAGAGCACTTTTCTCAAGACAAAATCATCATTAATTAATTATTTTGTGATTTAAAAAGAGAAGTGTGATAAATATGCTCTTGATTTTATTAACTAGAATATTGCCTGAATATCTAGATTTCTTTATCCATCTTAAATGGTCAATATTTCTAATACATGGATTCTTTTTTCTTTTCTCTGGATAGAATTGGTTTTAGTGACATTTATGTAACAATCATTACTAATCATTTCCATTTTCATCTTTATCTTCAAAAAACTTCCTATGTAAAGGAAGCTGTGTGGTGATTATCCCTGTACCCTAATCATGGTTGTAATAGTATAATTGTTGACTAATAACAGCCATAAAATTAAAAAAAACATAAAAACAACCATAAAACCATAAAATTTTACAAGATATTTTCATTGGAGGAACTTAATGAAAGATACAGAGGATGCATTTCTATTATTCTCCATAGTAACTGAATCTTCTGTTATCTCAAAATAAGTTGTTTATTTTTAAAAGATTTGTTAACCAATGAAATATATCCATGTGACATAAATAGAGATTTCCATTTTTTTCTATTTCCTTCTAGATCACATATATGCATATATGTTTTAACAACTACCATCACTGTGTAAAATATATATTTCATTTACTTTGCTTAATATTAGTCAATAACCTCTTTTCTTATTATATATTTTTTAGATGCTGTTATTGATGACTTCACAATCAAATAGCTATGTCATAGTTATTTCTTTTTTCTTCTTTAAAATCAAAATGTCCAACTTTCATGTATAATAGGAAACTTTACAAAGGAAACAAATATAAAAAGAAAAGAAAATTAAAGACCTCCTTGTGACTGAAGGGTCACATGGAGGGAAATTTGATTGTTTAAAGGCTATAAAATCTTATGGCTTGATTTTACAACAGATTTTCGAGACAACTGAGAAAATGTGATAGATAACTAACAAAACACAACAATTAATATATTTAATTTTACATTTAAGGGAATTAAAAAGTGTACATGATGAATACATGGACTTTTATTATACTATTTTTTTATTTTTGCATATATTAAATTTTTCTGAAATTAAAAAGATTTTTAAAAATTCATTGAAGGATTTCCTTAACATCTTTGAAAATGTCCACCAAAGTGATACATTTGTGGCAATAATTTAACATACTCCTTCCTAATTATTTTAGGCAAGGAGACATGATGAGTTAATATAATATACCATATAGTTTGGGATCATGTACAACTGTACATCTGTCTTAAATTGTAAATGCATACAAAAATATATGTGTTCATATACACACAGAGTTAAAACAACTCAGGTCTTAGTTCAGCATATTGTTCAAATGCAAGGATATATAACACATCTGAGTTAAAGATAGGAATTGAATCTGAGGCTCAGATGCTTCCAGTTCTCTACTTGCTTTCTCTCTTAGGGAAATCTGTGCAGATGAACTTCTTTTCTTGACTAATGAACCATCTTGAATCATGGACCAACTGTAATCTGAATCTTCCAAAATTGCTTTCCATGTACATTGTGATTTTCATTAAACGGTAAGTAATTAAAATAATACAATAAATAAACTATATAGATTAGATAGATTTACATAGTGCGGAGCAATAACCAAAGAATTTCTTAGAATTTATATTGAATTACTTTTTAAAGAAAGATGTGTTTATAATGACTTATAGAATTCAGTATTGCTAGTGAATGTCAATAATGAAAAGAATATCAACTTGTGCTTGTCATATTTTGTTTTTTCAATTGTCTAAATTTATTGTTGTTGTTATCATTTTGCCTGTACCCAGAGTATTCTGTTTTGACACCTTATATGCTGTGAACCAGACAAAATTTTAGATAACGAAAATAAAACAATTTTCTTCAATCATGATGCTTGCACTTAAGTGGGAAACTCAAATGATAATCAAGAAAATAACCAATAATGAAGATAATTTAATATAGTGATAAGCACAGGCAGAATGGGTTGTCGAGGGACTGTCACAGACTTACCAGTACTATGCATTCTTCCTTGTAGTAGAGGATGCAAGAAGCAGAATTTTTTTTCATTTTTATCTGGAGAAGTTATCCCAGCACATCTTCAGTTCTTCTGGAACTGAAAAACTTTATGGAACATACATGTTCCTGAATGTCTCTAGAGTTTATATCCTGCTCTCTGAAGTGAATGTGCTTTAGTAAGTCTGCCATTGTGCTCCCATTCCTTACTTGCCTTGCTCTCTCAACTTGGTGCTATTGGCATAATGAATAGTGTGTTATTTAAAGGTAGGCTGTCCAAATCTTAAGAGACATTGTAGAAAATTAATGCATTTTGAACTAAGATTACAAATGAACATCTCCCCATGTATCTGTCAATTATTTCTGATCCTCTTTTTTGATTGAAATTAGCAAAAATTATTTACCAGATTAAAAACTCAAAACTAAGCTTTATTATCCTGGTCTAGAAATGATACCACATCCAACTCAGTAAGAATTTCCTGCTTGGCTAAAATTGAAATTGTTTCTAAAATTTTTCCAGTTTCCACAAGCAACAGAACAGAAAATTAAATGCAAATCTGATAGCATCAGCATGCCTGCATCCTTTCAGTCTTTGGAAGTGATCGCGATTTTTGCCATACATCCACTCTCCTACCCCGAGACTGTTTGTATTGGTTTCTTTTGGTAACTTAGTAAAAATAAAAGGCAATTTCAGAGGTTTCCATTTAGCTTTTTCTTCAGGAAGGATTCAATATGATTTCCCCCCCAATATATATAAATTCTACTTTTACTGAAGAAAGACCACTGAAGACCATTATGAGTTGGATTTTAGCAAGGACTCCATCTATTTTTTGGTGCCAATGAGCTTCCAGTAGTGAACAGTCATGATGACATTTGATTACTCTGGGTATCAGTGTCAATACTGACACTGTGTCTAATAGTTCTCGTAATGTCTGATATTCCTTTTTCTAGTGTATGGTTGTTCAAATGACCTTTGGGAAATAGCTGGGGGTTGGAGACTGAGTATCATCATATATGTATACTTGTCACAAGGAGTCCTACCACTTCAGTCAGTAGTTCCTGGATCTGAAAAATTGGCTTCCTATTTAGAGCATAAAAAAGGAATCAAGGCTTTATTTTAGGGTCAGTTTCTGCAGATAACTATTCTTCTTACTAGCTTTAAATGTTAAGTAAGAAGTTGGTTAGCTATTTCCTTAGAAATTTTGGTTCAGGGACACTATGATACACTAAATTATCTCTACCACCACCTGCAGTCTTTAAACTTGACTTCCTACTACCTACCTACTACCTACTGTATGTTACAAAGTTATGGTCCCCTGACACCTGACAAGTGCAGGCACCTGGCCTCTTTCACTATGGAGTGCATTATACTTATGTGTATTAATAAGCCCTGCTCTGTGACTATACCACCTACCTCCAGCCTAGCTTGTATAACAGAGCACTAGTGTAATACTAGCAGCCCTCTCACCAAAGTATTCTCATCAGCCTTGATTAAGGAAAAGTCCTATGGAACATAATTTTCTGATTGGCTTTCTAGCTTCATAGTAGATATATTCCAGCAGGCCCAATTCATTTGGTTCCTTTACTCCTTCCTCTGCCATCTGCTAGACTGGTTTGAGCATTTCTATTTCACATGTTGTTAGATGATACCTTTCCCTCTGAAAATCATAAAGGTGCTCCCAAATTTGGAATCCTTGCCAGAATCTTCTATCTTATATCAGAAAACTGTGCTTCTAAATTATTGAAGTTATTTTTATCAAGTTTCATACTCCAGCTTCCTTTAGTCAAATACCCTCAATATCGAGCCCCCCCCCATTTGTTATTACTCTGATTTCTGCCAGAATGTGTTAGCTAATCTTTGCAACTCTTCAGTGTATTTCTTCCCTCCCCTCTGAGGCCTGGAATTTCCCAAGGATGGGACTTGACTACAGTTTTTGTTTAGCAGCCAGGAGAGGTAGTGTAGATAGCTTCCAAGAGGGAACACCAGTTGTCATATAGAGAAAGGGCTTTAGAGCTTCTTCCAGCATCCAGTAAGTACCAACTCTGAATAATGAAATATATACAATGTCTGCAAAATTTGAAGTTTCTGGGCCCTTCCAAAAATATTATGAGGGAAATTCATCCACCTGTACCTATTTCATGCTTCATGTTCTTAGATATTCCCAGCATGGAACTAATTCATCACAGGTGATTTACTTTGATGTAGAACTTGAAAATCATTAAGCATCTGCATCTTGGTTACAAGGTCTTCTATGCCAGCTCTTCATTTAATTAGTCCACAATTGTTTGTTGACATCACTCAGTTTCTTACAATTCCTCTGCAGAGCATCAATACAACTTAGTAGAAAAAAGTTACTAAGGTGCTCTTTGTAATTATTGTATCCCCATGACTTTCAAATACATCAATCATCACCCCTATGAAGAATTTTCCTTCCATTGGTATGTCTTCCCTCAGGTAAAAATTATTAGTAATTGTGTTTTTGCTGTGTCACACATAGCCCTCATCATTCATGTGGTGAGTAGCCCATCCCAATGCCCCACTGATGTACTCACTCAGAATATTCCCAGTAGCACCTGTTTGGTTTCTCCAAGAAACAACACTACAATGGGATTAGAACTTAAAGAGATTTATTGGGAAAGGTTTGGAGGAGGCTTATTCCCTAGAGGAAGGCTAAGTGGAATTCAGAGGCAGATAGAAATTCCAGTATTCAGTTACTTAGAAGCGTAATCAGTAAACCTGGCAAGGAAAGGGATAATAATGAAAGACATGAAAGATTCTTCCTCAAAGGAGCAAGCTATTCTCTTTCATGACATGTAGAAATATTCACAAGGAGATAAACATAATTTGAGAAGACTAGATTGTGGGCAGCTATACTAAGTTGGCAAAGACATTCTTGAGAGCAGCAGGAGTGCCACCATTGCAGGATTTCTTAATGTGTTGAGTAAACATACCTGGTTTGTAAAATATCAAATGAATGCATGAATAAATAACTAAACAAGCTAAATCAGAGATAGATAAAACAGTGGACACTTTTTGGGACAATTGACTATGAAAAATATATAGTCTTCAAGTGAAAAATCACAACTGACTTCTTTAGTTTATTTTAAATAACTTATGGTAAAAAAGGAAACATAAGATATTACAAAGTTGGTTCTTATGTCATTGCTTAAGACCATGATTCTGAACTTTTAGTCAAAAAATAAGACTAAAAATAATTATTGCAAATAAGTGCAAAATATTTTTTAACAACCTTAATAAGATCAAAATATCTCAAAATAGTCAATGAAAAATCAGTTTGAATTTGATGTGAAAATGATCTGAATTCATACATAGCTCTTAAATACATTATTAAGATCATATATTTAAAAAGTTGTATGGATTTACAAATGTTTCAAAAGGAAAAATTTTAATATTACAATAAACATCTCTCAAATAAAGTTGCACATTGTATATCACTCAAGTTTATATTTCGATAATATATTTTTATAACTTGAAAAATAATTTTTAAATTTATCTAGAAAATAAATAAATAAAATGATACACTAGAAATGAAAATAATAAGGACAATTCTTTTCCCATTTAGCATAAAGCCATAGTTGCTTAAAATGTATGGTCTTATTCCTTAGATATTGATATATAGATGAGCTAGCCAAAAATAGAATAGAATTTTCATTTTGATCTTAGTAAAGATGACATACCGAATCAATGGGTAATATGTAAGTAA
The DNA here is from genome assembly GCA_004024945.1 of Uropsilus gracilis. Lineage (NCBI taxonomy): Eukaryota > Metazoa > Chordata > Mammalia > Eulipotyphla > Talpidae > Uropsilus > Uropsilus gracilis. The sequence goes on from PVHY01001339.1 coordinate 144,335, forward strand.
CATCAGTAAATTGTCCTGTGAAAAATTCTTTATGATCTTAAAACTAAAATTTTTTAATGGTTAATATATTTTAAATGACTAACAACTTAATAGTGTAATTATCACCCATTTCTGGGGACATATTTGAGAATGTTCCCGGAATGTGAAGTTTTCAGATTTCAGACAGGGACAGTCCCAAGGAAACAACAACAATTTAGTGCTAAATGATGCTGAAGTAGGGAATTTGAGGTCACGGTGTGAAGGACTGATGGACCAGGCCTGTTTGTAAGACTAGGACTCTCAATGAATAATCTCACAACTGCTTATAAGAGTTCTGGGGTCAGAGGATGAGTAGGCAATTAAAGCATGCAATGCCTTTTGAGATGCAGAAAGAATATTGGAGTTTGTTTCAAGTGTGAATGGCCTCCAGTGGGGGCTTTTGAGGAGGGGAGTGACTCATGTGCTTCCATATGGTATAAAAAAATTTTCCGGCTGTCACAGAGAGTGTAGAGAAGCCTCTGTCTTCCTAGACAACAGATTGAGAGGAACTGCACCAAAACATTTTTATGGTTATTTTTGAGTGGTAAGAGTTTTTGTTTTTGACTTTAATATTACTCTTTTGAGTACAATTTCTGATATTCATTACTATTTTAAACAAAGCAGTTATTTTTATTTGAAAAATAAACTTTGTAATCTATGAGAGAAAAAATATTAAAGAGTATGTTTTCACTTAATTAAATGTTAAGTCTAATAAAATGGAACTTCTTATCAAAGTTTGTAATTCACTTAAGTCAGTTAACAAAAGTAAAAAGATACCTCCTTATAACCTTCTTTTTCTTTTTGACTAAACTTCTGTCTGTAGCTTAGAATGCAGAATTCATTCACCTGAATATAATAAGAAAGAATATTTTGATCTAAGGAAAAAAATTACCACTTCTATCAACAACCAGAAGTGGGCTATGTAGTTTTATTTTGAAGATTTGAAACATAGTACATATGCAGTATTTAAAACTATATAGACCTGGACAGATATAAAATGAAATTCTTCTCCACCAGCGGCCTTCACAACTTCTAAAGCTCTAATTCAGATACTAAAAGCAACAATAAACTGATAATCCTTTCCTGAGTACAAACATGATAGTACAGACATTATATTGGTTGTGTCTTAGGCAGACTCGGAGACTACAACAGATAAATTATGGGGAGGTAATGTTAAACAATAGTGTAATGATGTCTTCAATATTTCTTATAAGGACATTTTAGGATTTAGGATTCAATGTCAGTAGCAATGATTTTACATGCATGCTAGCATGCATATACCGCAAAAATGTGTGTGCATATATATAATCTATGAAAGTTACTATATTAAAAAAAATCTCAGTACAAATGAACCATAATTGTTTTCAGTGTTAATAATCACTGTTTTTTTTTCTTATTCATGTATAATGATGGAGTCAATCATATCACTTAAAAACATGAAAGATAATGACTAGGTAATTCCTTGTTCTGCACACCCACGTCATTATGAATTAGTAAAATCCACCTCAAATTGTCAGTATCCAGTTCCATTTATCTTTTAGAAAGTTTCTAAAAGCAGGAAGTTACAGGATACACAGTTAATTCTGGCTACTGCAAATAGAATGCCTACAGGTCTGTTTTTGTAAAGAAAATTTTCAATTAGTGAAAGCCATAGGCTTTCAAAGAGAGGGAAAAGTACTTCCTTATAAATCTTTGATCTTTTCTGCTGTATCATGCTTTTTATAAAAGTTATAGTGCTCCTGTGTAAGAAGTTTCTAGAAAATAATTTCATTTCCAAGACAGCAAGATTAAAGACTAGAGTCTCTATTCAAATAATGGTGCAGGACTAAAGTGTTAAATTTAGATCATATGTATAAGTGAATCACTAAATTTAAAACTAACTAAAGTAATAAAATGAGTAAAACAGCTTATTTCATTCACTTTTATTTGACTTGAGAATGCCAATATTTAATGGATTGCTTTACATGATTTTCCTCTGGTTCATTCCCTATCTTGCAATCATGTTATGAAACCTGGTTCTTTTAGAGTTTCCCTTGATTCATGAAATCTTTCAAAATGTGTTTAATATTTGCTCTCTTTCTGATAGGAGAAAAGTTTGTGGCAGAATGGATCCAGAATGAATCTCTTTTTCCATTGGTCATGCATTTCTCTGTATACTCCTATTTTATATTTCACTACTTTACTAAAGAAAACAAAGTTAGTTCATGTCATGTACAGAATGTACATTTTAAAGGTATAGAAATAAATAACAAGAACCATGATGAGAGAAAAGTAATCTGGGATGATTTATGTTTCTGCCTAGGTATCAATAAAACAGGGTCATGACCTGGAAATGGGGAGTAAAGAGCTGTTTTGGAGCATTTTGCCACACTAATAAATTTCTAGCACTGAACACTGAATGGAAAAGGTATACCCTATGGGTGGCTGAAATAGATTTTGTCACAGGGCTTTATTATCTCCCTATAAAAAGTAAAAAGTAATTTCTATTTCTTGTAATTATAATATTTAATAATAAATTCCATCTTGCTGGTCCCTGAATAGTAACTCTGTTCTTCAGTCCCAAATCCTTCATATAGAGGAGCTTAAGGTAGGACAGATCACTATCACCCACTAAGTATGAGATATCCAAGGGAAATAAGAAATCTATGCTTATTAAGACTAATTACTAATTAAAACTGGTTACTAATTAGATGCTTTATTTTCTTAACATAAATGCAGGTAAATTAGAAATATAAATAGTTTAATTTTAATGTGGCTAAGAAAACCAATTAATAAACTTTTTTAGGTAATAGATAAGAAAGATAAAAATTCAATAGGTATTATAATAATGTAGTAATTTCAATTTCAATAATTTAGTTTAATAGTTAATAATTTATGCTGAATACTATGGAATAATAACAATCATGTATTATTTAAATCTCAGGTTAGCATTGTTGCAAATTTCATATCATTTAAGCTGTAAATCAGCCATAAATCTCAAGATTCCTGCTTTGTCTTTCTGTAATATGATCTGTTCTTGCATTATAAACAATTATAGGGAGCAATATTATGGAAAATTTTTACACAAAGGCAATAGGGAGAGAAGAAAAATCTAGTTAATTTTAGGAGAAACATATGCTATAATTTAATGGTCATTTCTATTCTCTGCTCTTCCCTGTTTAAAAAAAAATAGTTCTTGGATAACTGTTGTGATCTATGGAAGACACTGAAAACAAAATTGTCTCAAAGTTGGACTTAGTGACAATATGCATCCTAAAGATGTAATTTTAGGTCTACCTAATATTTCCCAATATGTATTCCTCAGAAGATTGTCTGAAAAAATACTAAGACATGATCAAATATACAAGGGACACAAGAAAGTCTCTATTTTTCTGAATACAATTAAAGTTGTTTATATAAATATGCTAATCTGAAAGTTTAAGACAGGAATATAATTTCATCAACTTTTTTTTTAATTAAAAAGTACTGTAGAACATAATAATTTAGGGAGTATTTAAAAGTTCACTGAAGTGCTATTGGTTTGCATTATTGTTAGTATGCTGCAAGTTTAAGGATCTTTCCTTGCAGCTGTAATCTCTGTAGAATACCCATCACCCACGAACCCACAGCCCTCTAGCAGCGTTCATGGGAGGTAATATTAGATAATGTAGACGGTCCCAACATTCTTTGCTTTGCCATTTAAGCATCTTTATTCTCATCTCCAAATTGATCTTTCCATGTAATGGTTTGTTTTCCTTACTAACTTCTCAGGACTTTATTTCTAGTTATGTTCTAAGGGAGGGGTCGGGGGAGAAATTAAAGTTTTTATTAATTGTGTGATTCCCTAAATTGCATGGGTTTCATTTTCTCTTCTGAATCCTACCTTGCCATATTAAACATTTTATCATGGGTAAAAATAAATTGGTTCAATTCAAAATTGATTTTAAATTTTACATCATTAAATTTTGTATAACTGAAACATTTAGTCAACCTGATTCTTTAGAGTATAATCTTATGTTTCAGAAGTGTTTGAACATTTAACATATGGAATTTTTTTTAACTTGGTGACATTAAAAAATAAGTGATATATTTCTCCTCTGCAAAGTAAAACTGATTATATATCAAAACTTTCCACTTTTAATATTTTATGTACTGATCAAATGTTATGCTCTGAAATATTTTTCTAATGATATTGGATTCCATCTCAAGCATAAAAATAAACAATTAGCTTTCTTTTTATCTTAGGTTTTAACTTTTAGATCTTATACTTGTCCATCTTTAAAATAGAATACATATTTTGTTCACCTTAAAAATCACTGATTATATGTGAAACTATAAAGAAGAATTTTGTTGTTGATAAACTGCAACAATATTTTTCAAACAAGTTGCATAATTTCTGGTGAAGCACTGAATTTTGAAATTATTTTTGACATACTTCCACATCAACAACAAATGATAGAGTGCCAGGTGTGGGAGTCTTCAGGGAGTGGTAAGTTTACTAAACAAATTAGGGACGGAGATCAAGAAATAAAACAAAACAGAACAAAAGTATATGAAAAGGCACGACTTTGGCAGCAAAGATGAGTATGTGGAGACTCACTGGAAACTGACAGTCATAAGATTTAGATCATTTTAAGTATAACAGATAAAATTGAAAATAGTCAAGACAAATTAGACTTCTGTCAAGACAGCTCTGTCTACATACCCACTAGTGAGTGTTCCCTCATTTTCTGGTTCTATCAATGACCAAAGAAAATGAACTACAAACAAATACTGAGTCGTTTGGGTTTCAAACAGTAGCTGTGTTTTCCTTAAAACCATAAAATGCACTTGGCCTTTGTTAGCCACAAAGTAGCTTCATTTAGCAAAAACAAATCACTTTTTTGCCAAAAGCTTGTCCTATTTTATTTGGGACCTTGACTAGGAGAAAGTACTCCAAAGTCACTTTTGGTACAGGTATAAACCGCATGCTTCATAAAAAATCCTTTCATTGGAAACACAATACATAATATTCTTTTGTGATATCAGATTATAGGGTAAGATGTTTTCTTCAACATGTATAAATTCATTAAAATTCATTTTTAAGATTATGTATGTTGGATATAATATGTAACTATAAATCTCCCAAATGTAGATTTATCCAAATTGTAGGATAGTGCAAAAACTAACTACATGCATGTGTATGTTTATGTAAACATGAACAATCTTGTTTTATAAGTATAAAAAGTGAGATATAGGCATCTAAGAGCCTAATCAAATATGAAAAATTCTTTTGCATTGAAACTATATTCAACTCGTTGCTAAATAGTCATTACTGTGATTGATTTCACCACATACAAAAATAAGAGAGTCTAGCAAAACAACAAATACAAGAACTGTTTTCAACAATATCTCCAATAATCATCATAGTTATAAAATACCTTCTCTTCATTTATCTTTATCCCTTCTTAAATGAATGTGTTAGGTAGAAGCAATATTTTAGGTTTTGAAAGAGTTTGAAAATTTGAAAATATTTTTTAACCTTAAACATACTAGTTCCCAGTTATATTTGATATGTCTATGTCACTAAGATATTTCTTGATAACATGAAATAACAACGAGAGTTTACACAATATTATAGAAATGCATATTTGGTCTACACCTTTAGAAATACCCAAGTATTGAACAGATTTGTTGCATAGGAGAGAGCTGGTGCATATGGTATTCCATGATTCACTCCTTTCTATATTAAGTATTTTTTTAATCACACACTTTTCAATTGTTATCTGGTCATGCATCATATCCATGTTACCTAATAATATTTCAACATGAAAACATTTTAAAACATTTTTATTTAGTGGCTGACTATTATGAATCATCAGTGTGGTAGGTAGTTCTATGAACAGCTTCATTTTATAGACATAAAGGTTGGGGAAGACTGAATTTTTGTCAGCTACAGAATGAAAATTTAAAGTTAGTGTGGTTTTATTATAAATCTGTAATTTTCACCTTATATACTGCCTTGCAAGTACATGAACATAGTAATAAATAAATAAGCACCATATTGTCAAAGTGATGATAAATTGAGTAATTATATATATATATATATATTTGATTATATGTTTTATTGATTCAACCTCTTATTTCCCCAAACCTTGTTTAATCCAGGTAATACTTAGTATATTTAATATTTAAGGTTTGCCTGAATGTTTTCTGTTTTTAGTGTTGGTTAATTTGAACTTTATAAAGCTAAATGAAATGAATATTTTAGAGGACCATCTAAATAGAAAATTTATACATTTACTCTGTGCATAATTATGATTAGCAATCCACAAGTGTCAGAATTGACGCTAAATTTCAATCCTTTTGATCAAAGATATAGATAAATAATCAAAACCAAAACCAACTTAAAGCTATTTTCTATGTTTTGATACAGATCTAAAGGTATATAATCTGTAGTCTATTCATTATATAGTCTGTAAGCATCCTGATCTTATCTGTAGATTGTGCTAATTTTATTAGATAGCACTTGTCAAAGCAATAAACACATTTAATGCAGCCCTCTTTAAAGTTTTGATTACATTCTTCAAAAGATTAGAACCAAAGTTACTGAAGTTTATGTGGGACCACAAGAATACATATAGCCAAAACAATTCTGACAAAAAGGGGGGAAGAATGGAAAGTGCCATATGTGCAGTTTTCAAGCTCTGCTGTGACTATAGTAATCAAAACAGTATAGCATTGAAATGAAAATAGACACAGATGAATGGCATAGAAAGCCCAAAGTTAAACCTACACTTTATATATAGAGAGAGAGTTAATCTATGACAATGGACCTACAAGTATATGTTTGAGTAAAGAAAATCTCTTCAACTATGGTGTTGGCAAAACTAGACAACCGTATGCAAAAAAGATGACATTTGATCATTGTCACACACCACACATGCAAATTAATTCCAAATTAATTAAAGACTTATACAGGGCCTGAAGTCATAAAATACATAGAACACATAGGCAGACTATTCTGCAACATTGGCCACAGGAGTTTATTTGGGGACTCCATGCAAACAAAAGCAAAAATAAACAAGTGGCACTACATCAAACTGATAAGCTGCTCCACAGAGGAAGAGACTATCCTTAAAATAATAGTTCTCCCATACTGAATAGAAGAAAATAGAATGTATGATATTTCTATATCATACATCTGACAAGGGGCTAATATGCAAGATCTAGAACTCATGTAACTCCACAAAAGGAACAAAAAACCCTAACCTAAATGCCCCAAAACAGAGGACTGGATGAAAAAATTGTGGTATATATACACAATGGAATATTACTCATCAATTAAAAATGACAAATTGGACGACTTCATAACAACATGGATGCATTTAGAAGAAATCATATTAGCAGAAACAAGCCACAAAGAAAAAGGTAGAAACCAAATGGTCTCACTAATGTAAGGGATATAGGGAAAAATAAATAAATAAATAAATAAATAATAAAAGCCTTGAGGAAAGTCAAAACAAGCTAAGCAACAAAATGAAATGCACAACTATGAACAGGAGGGAAAAGGGGGAAGGGAGGGGAGGGAGGGGGGGGCAATCCCTTGAGATTACAAAGTTGTGAAATTTATATATATATAAAAAAAATAAATAAATAAATAAAAAAGAAGATACATCTTGAAAGAAGTCATACAGATGGCAAATAGGCACAAGAATAAATATTCATCATGACATCATCAGGGAAGTGTAAATTAAAAGCACAGTGAAATACTATCTCAAAACTATGAAAATATTTTACATTAAAAAAATTCCAGAAAAAAAAACAAGTATTGGTGAGGATATGGAGAAAAAAGGGACACTTGCTTATTATTGTTGGAAATGTAGGCAGGTTCAATCTTTATGGAAAGCAGAATGGAGGTTCCTCAAAATATTAAAAATAGATTTTAATGATATGATTGTGCAATTCCACTTCAGAAGAATGAAAAAATACTAATTTGAAGGAATACATGCACTCTTTTGTTCATTGCAGCATTATTTACACAAGTCAAGTCATAAAATCAATCTTATTGCCCAAGAACAGATGAGTAGAATGAGAAGATGTGTTGTATATGCACAATAGATAAATTCACTAACCAGCTATAATAAGGATGTACTGGACCACTATGAAGCTATAAAAAAAAAAGATACACGCTTGTCACTTACAACAACATGTATGCAAATAAAGCGATTATGCCAAGCAAAATATGCCAGAAAAAGAAAGGCGAATTCCAGATGTTTTTAGTCATACGTGTGGTATACAGAAACAAAATAGGCAAAATGAAACCACAAACAAACCCTAAAATCTTCCTGTCAAACTGAGGCTACCAGTAGTGTGGAAGGAAGGTGGAGAACAAAAGTGGGAGGAGGTACAATCAAATATGTTGGAAGAAAATGGGTGGCTTGTTAGTAAGTATGATATGCCACATACATCTGGAGAAATATGAGCTTATATTACCCAATCATATTTAGTGCTGTAAATCAATGTTACCTCACTAAAAATTATAGAATACAATTATTAAATAAGAATATTCTATATTAATAAAGAATTATGTATGTCTTGAATTGTGGTAGTCCAAAGTTCTTCGTTTTTAAGTACTGAACTTCATCTTCACAATAGATTGTGTAGAAATACCTATTAATAGGTGTCGTTTTAATAGAACTGAATTTCTATATCTAAGTGATCCTAATGTTCTCTAAGTCTCTTTGTCTACCTTCTGATTTATCTTCTTGTTTTTCCCTATGGTTATTTGAATCAATAAGGATATACTGGAACAAGTACCTCTTATTTATGCAAATATATAAAAAGGGGTCTGTTACACAGAAACAATAAATGCCCCCCAAATTGTGAAACTGTACCCACTCTGATGGATTAATACATACAGTTGTGTTCAATAAAATTAAACTTTTTTATTACCCATACACTTTAATTGTTTAGGTTTCTGTGACATCCAAGAGACATCTAAAGTTCATTCAGAATGTTTTCTGTGGATCTAACATCAATCCATGGAAGCTTCCAGAGTGTGTTTAGCCTTAGGTGGTGGATCAGATATAAACCCTCCAGAATCTCTTTTACAGTTGAATTTATTTCAAAGTGGTCAGGAATCTGGATTCCACACTTATACATACATGTCTTTCTTTTTGGTTGTTATTGTTTTCTGTAAATTCTCAGTGTTTTAATGGAAACTTCTTGATAAGGTGGTAAAAAGAGATGCAAAATCAAACAGAAATAAGAATTACAGATGGAGATACCCTCTAGGCCCTCCTGCAGAGGTCAACACTGAAAGGTATCCTGACTCTAGATTATAGATTGAATAATTTAAGAATAGCTTCATTGGTCTTGTTTCTAATTCGTCCTGCAAACTGCTGGCTTTACCAGTGCATGGTTGATTTAAAGATATGGATGAAAGCCAACTGACCTGCTATCAATCTACACAAGAAGGTGATATTGCAATTTGAAAGGAGAGGGAGATGTGATTTAGGAACCCTTGAAGAGAATTGTTTGGCCTTAAGCCACAGAGGTGCTTAATCCTTAGATGTTACTAAATCATTAATACCTATAGTCAGATTTAAGAAAATTTTAGTTGTAAGCAATAGGAGAGTACTGAATTCAAGATGGGACCATCAATGTGTGTTATATTAAATCCCAATTATATGAACAGATGAGTAATTTCTTTACTTTTTTAGGTATTAAGTAAGCTCAAGAAAAAATCTAAATTACTCATTTCAAAAGATAAATGTTAAACATGAAATGAGACCTGGGAAAGATTGTCCTATAATAAGGAACAACCAATATTTATTGGTCATCTACTAGGAACCAGTGTTTAATGCTCAGCAAATAGTTTTTTCCTCAATATTCAGAGAACATACAATCTAAACCTCTGGTTACCAATAGCAATTTCTTCAGCTATAGAAATAGTTGTAAAACACAGCTCCCAAAACAATAGCAACTGACCCTATGCAACAATTGACTGTATTTTTTTCCTTGACAAAATCTCTTTACATCCATAGGGAAGATTTTGCCTGCCTGAGTGCCTTGCTTTGTACTTCAAAGGGTGCAAAATTATCAGCTAGCTATTGCTATCTATTGGACACTCCCATTATTTATCCTGAGAATTTTAACATCATTATCATATACCTGTTACAAACTCTGCTACTGGCTTTCTTGCTCTCATGTGCTCTCACTTGATCTCACTTATATTTATAGCTTTTGTGCATGTAATTATGACTGGATTATTGAAATATTAATAATTCTTATTCTTAGCCAAAAAAAAAATTGTGAAGGATTGGATACTGAATGTTCTAGAATTTAACAAATGTTTCATAATAAGAAATTCATATTTTGAGTAAAGAAAAAAATGTAATAATCATTTTCCAGAAATTATATGATTCTATAGTACATTTAATGCAAAGGCAAAATTTTAAAATAGAAAACATAAATTTAACTTGTCCTTTTCTCATCTTAGTCTCTCCCAAGAAGCCTAGTGAACTTACATTGACCCAGTAGATTTTCCCCTGAACTGTGCATTTTTTTCAGTAATTAAACTAGCTTTTAGTTAAAACCAAAGAGTTTTTTTGGTGGTATTATGAGATAATTAAGTCAACATATATCCAATTTGCTGGGGCACACCCAGTTTAGCCTGTTTTCTTGGTTATTATTAATGTTCTCTTTTATTCAAAAATTGTTGTGGTCTAGACTATAAATTATATAATTACCCTAAACATAGTCCATGCTTTGAATGTGATGCCAATAGAGGTCTGAAGTTTGAAAAACAATCCCTATTGTATTGTAATCAGCCATAACTACTTGAACTGTAACAAGTCACATAAAGTCTCTATGCCATTTTCTCACTGCTTAAAGAATTTTGTATTACAGACCTCAGAAAGGACTACCAAATACATGAAGCACCTCAATTAAAGGTCATCAGCAAATGACTTGTGTATTAGTGAACTCTTTTGTGTTGTAGACTCCATAATTGATAAATAATATATTATGTTAGTAGAAAACTTCCCCAGAGATTATGACAAAATCATTGGGTTAAAATGCATGATAAAAATGGCATTAAACCTATCTAGGGAGAGAGAGACCTCATTGGCCTTTTTGTACTCATGTCTTCTTCACTTTCACAGCTGATCTAGAGTGACAGAGTCTATGTGCTCCTAATTGATTTGGGCTCTGGGGCTACGGTACTTAATCCTGGCATGTGATAGTAGTAGTGAGTCCCAGTGGTGCACACTAAAGGCAAAAGGGTGAGTGAAATCACATTATAAATGTGGATTTTAAATATAAATGTGTGTTTCCATAAACTGTACGGATAATTTAAACCTTAAAAGCATTAATATTTACCACCAAGTTTTTGAATATAGGATAATTGTCAAAATTCCCTTAAAATATAAGTCAGACTATGCAATAATTAGTTGAAGCTCTTGTCAGCCTTGAAGTCACATCATGTTAATTTCCTTGCTCAAAAAATACGTATCTGCACATACAAGACTCAGAAAAGTTACTGGACCAAAGTTTTATGGTTTTTTTCAAAGGCCTATATAGTCAATTCTATTATAGAATGAAGCTCAGAAAAATACATATCAAACTACTTCTTTATTAAACTGGTTAGAAATTTTTGCAAAAAAAAATTTGCATGACTAGTTTCCCTCATAAACCCATGGTATCTTGTTTGCTAATTTTTAATCTTCCCTCCTCCTCTTCCTCTCTGTCTCCCTTCATCCTTTCCTCTCTCCTTTCTATACCCACTCCTTTGCTCCTTCCCTTTCTCCCTCCCACCCTGTTGCTCTTTCTTTCATTTTCATTCCTTCCTCATTCTTTCTCCCTCCCTCTTCCTTTCCTCCTCCTCCCACCTCCCCTCTGTCTTTCTTTCATGCTGCAGATATGAGTGAATCTGTCCAGGAATTAAGTTTGCAGAATCTGCTGTTGCAGTGAGGTATAGATGCAGATTCTGGGTGAGGAATGCTATCCTATGACAACAAAATGAGGCACAACAATAAATAACATATTTTCTTATAAAATCATCACTGGAGTGAAATGTATGAATCTAACATTCAGAAACAAGTATAGATGTTCATAGTTTACAACAAAGTCAGCTTATCACCAAAAACAATCATTCCTTTAGTTCTTCAAATCTTTTAGAATATAAATTACATCTTTGCTCTTTTCATTCCCAATGTCCTTTATTGAGTATTTTTCCAGAAGAGGAACCATGAAGGGAACTCATAATCTTGTGCTTCTGGTCAAGATAGCATTGTTACCTAGAGTCAGAGAAAAAGTAAGGACTGAACAAGGAAATTATCAAATTAAGTTTATATCCTTGGCATTGTTATTCTTCCCTTTTTTTTTTTACAGTAAATAATTTTCTTTTAGTTTGTGCAGATCTTGATCAGGACCTTTTACCACACTGGTTTAGAAAGTAGCATCCATAACTACAACTTGGAAGCTTTAAATACAAGAGACATTTGAGAACTGAAAAGAATCCAGTTTCTCTTTACTCTTGATCTTTAGTGTTAACATTTCTATCTATGCTTGGCCAGTGATGTCTTCTATCTTTTTACATAAGGGCTGAATCTCTGAAAGAAATGATAACATACACTCACACAAGGAAATATAAAAATATGCCTTCATATTTGCCACTCTTTAAACTTGAACTTTGTGTCTCCCTTTTTTCCATAACTGTCACTTCCATCTAGACTCATCTTAGAGTTATAGAAAATTGAAGCCATCGAACTTAAAAGAAAAAAAAAGCAGCACATTTTTGAAAATGCTTATTAAAAAATATATCCATCCTAAGGAAAGATTCATGAGCTCTCACTTAGTCTGAAATGCCTTCTGCATCTCCTGGTTTCTCTGTATTTACTAACAGCAGAGCAGCAGGTATTTTTACTTATCAATAAGTGAGAATCTTCACACATATGGCATCCATGTACTTTTTTCATTTTTGTGATCAGTTAACATTATGAACATTATGAGACTGTTGACAGAAGAGGCTAAGGAATTATCATAATTAAGTAGTATAAGGCCAAACTCTAGGCAGTAGGTTCATCTCAATGTTTTCTTTTCATTTCAGTTTTAAACCTAATTTTCGGTGGTCACACTTTCAATTCTAATCAGGCCAAGAGAAGTTGGGGGGAGAACAGAGACCTCTCCTTTCTTTCCCACAGTGAGCCTCAATTCCTTTATAGCCAC